>DWDV01000490.1:0-16472 GCA_018245615.1 Mimoniades ocyalus | reverse complement strand
ATATATATCAGGGTTACTTTATATCACTTAATATAGAAATTTTATAAATTATATACTATATACCGTATTTTCTACGTGACTCGTGAAAAGTACGAAAAAAATTGTATATATTTATATAATGTTATTGGGAACTATATACCGTGTGTCGTGGTTGATCTATGATACCTAATAATAATAATTATAATATTATATAAAATTGAATTATTCAAGAACGCTGTGCGTTAGCTTAAATTGTTATATTATAATGCTTTTGTAACATACTTCCCGTTAGATAGGCACATTATAACATTTTATAGCTTTAGAAAAATAAAATTGGAACTTCGCATGACATTATACCTTTCTTCGTAAATTGTTTTTCTTAATCAAGCCAAAGGCTAGTGCATAAATCATATGAATATATGATGTGTATCTTCAAAGCTTCTATTTTTTGTGAGTATATCTAAAGAATACCGCACATGATAGATAACATGGCTTAAAAAAATGTGTTTTTACGTTCCAAATGTATGGAATAGTGCAACAAATATGGAGAACATTTAGCAATTGTTAGTTCTAATAAGATTTGAGATTGATAAAATTCCGGTCGTGTGCTGTGGTCCTAATTGGGCAACATTTTAAGGACCGTGCGACTGCGCACTTATATATTTTTATAAATTTATCACGTTTTGTCTTTTCTCCTGTCATTATCATATTGATATATACGTGACTATATGTAGATTAATAAGGATTTTTACAAAGTGGCTATATGTTAATGTAATGTTATTGTAATTGTTAATTTAATTTTTTAATTATAAGTTTATTATAAGTGGGTATGGTGGTTTTATTTATTTTAACCTTTTCTATAAAAATTTAATGATATCGAAGGTACTTGAAACTTGAAATAGTTGATATCGATTATACTCAACTCAATAATCGATTTTGAAACAGTCGATTAATATATTATAGATAATTGACGTAACATCACGCCTGTCATCCCCGAAGAGGAATGCAGAACACTCCCACGTTTCACCAGTTACGTTTTAAGTCCTACTATGGAATAGGTGGTGAGCCTATTGCCATACACCGGGCAAATATCCAGACTCCGAGCCACTACTAGAAAATCTCAATTGGAAAATTTAGTAGTGCTCGACCCGGGAATCGAACCCAGGACCTCCCGTTCGGCAGTCGCATTTGCAACCAACACGACCAACGAGGCAGTATGTGTAAGGTGCAACGAGGTGTAAGCAAATATATTATGTTAAAATAATATTGAAGGTAAAAGTGATACTAGTTGGTACCAACCAAGTCTGAGGTCGGACTGCGGCGATCATTGCCAACATGCCTGCTCCTAAATAACAATACCTACTCTTATTATAGTAATTGATAGTCCCAATATTACATTCCAGTTTAAATTATCCAGAAAATATTTTAAAGTATGCCTTTATTACCAGCAATACTGAACCTTTATGCTGCTAAGTATGGACCATTGTCCTTATTAATATTCTTCTAATAAATATAATATTATGAAAAATCAAAAAATATCGGTATATGTACACATATCTAACGTTATTATAAAAATCTCTTTATCTGTTGCATCATGGCACCATTGATTTATTATTTACACTTATGGATGTACTCGTATTCGGACATGTTGCACAATATCGTGATGTGACAATATTGTTCTTGTAACTAAGAAAATCATATTGCGGACGCTTTAGTTAACAATACTGGATTTAATTAAAAACAAACAGTGCCAGTTGCGTCAAGTACACGCTGTGGTGTGCATCGTTTGGAAAAAAAATATTGAAAAACCGCCGACCGGCGGTCATTCAAAGTATGTCACACCATATGTCGCTCGACGACACTTTGGATAGTAACAAAAAAATAATCAATAACGACACTTCGGACCACGGCCCGTCAGAAGGTCAAACAAAACCATAACTAGTTTCGAATATTCCATAGAATACATTGTAAATCTCTTTTATAGCTACCATGGCGTATCCGTGACGTTTGAAATATTACTTGGGAGCGTTCTCTACCTGAACTGGGGCCATAATGATGGTCTGCAATCATTGTCGGCAAGTCTTAAGTCATTTCGGACGTTTTTGTAGGAGATATTCTCTATATTATGGCGAGGAACAACCGAGTTAACGGTTTTATATTCCGCCATGAGCCATTTACAAATGTCTTCAGTTTTTGCCATTGTTGTCGGTGGAATGAGTTTTGAAAGTAATTTTGTAAAACAAAACGCAATCTGTTTATTTTTATAAATGATGATGAGTAAATATTATTGTCCTTTTATGTGTTTTTAGTTAACGTTTAGGTACTAATAAACTGCAATTAAAATTTTCAATAAATAACTTCGTTATTGTTGAATAATGTAAGTTATTTGGGTATAATATTTAAACATCAAAATATTTAATAATTAGCTTATTTAAATATTTTCAAGAATTTAATTATAATCTATAAAAACAAAGAATACTTCGAATATAATTTAATTAAAATGTACAATGTCTTAATAAATTTGATAATACTTTTCTATGGGCAATTATCTATATTATTGTATATATATTATTGTATTTAATATATAATTTATTATGATTTTGCGTGTATTAAATCTTGTGTTCATTTAAAAACAGTATAAAACAGGTAGGTCATTCAGAGTTTTGATTTAATTATTGGAGTGTCATCTAAATAAAGTATGTTATTTTTTGCGTCATTTCGTGTATGTGTGTGCGTAAGTAAGGTAGGTAAGGAATCGGTATATACTAAACGACAAGTAATCTTGATAAATTATTTATTTTTAAGTTAAGAATTAGCATTTTTGATGATAAACAAAATCATACGCATCTCTATTGACTGAATAATTACAAACAATTATGAAAGTTTCACAAAAGAAATATTATTACAATTTGAAAATACACAAATAATAGTTAAATATACATAGACAATATATCATTTCGTAACAGAAATGATTTTCAATTATGTATTCATTATTTACAATGCAATCAACATTTATTACATCTTACCTAATGACTAGTGAAACTATACAGACATCAATAACCCTTATATACTATGTAATTACATCTATGTACAATATATTTGGTAACAATGAGATAATATAATATACTATACCAAAAATACTTATACAAGTTTCATTCAATCCCTATACTGGCAATGATTGTTACCCTAAGTATTATTTATTTATCAGTCTCAATGAACAACAATATCTTTAGTCAATTCAACGATTTCGCTTTATTATACATTTCAAGATAAACATTTAATAATTACATGATCAATGTTATATAAGGCTACGATACGTATGAGATATATTTCTTGTAACAATACAGTCTCTCCATAACATAATATACAATAGGCTCGTCTAGTTTAAGGAACGAATTAATCAATATTTGGCCGCAAGGATCTAATCGAACATTAATTATCACGACTTTATAAGGCACGGCCAACTCAAAGTACTGCCTAGTCTACACATGTGCTTGGAATGTAGCGATCCATTAAGAAATATCTTTCAGAGATAACGAACTTCGAAACATGTTATCTGTGTACGGCCGAATGGGTTTGAGGTAAGCACTCGTGTACAGAGGATCGAGGTTGTAAGTAGCCTTGTTCGTCCAGCATCGCTGGGGAGTGGTGACCGGGATGTTTGCGCATGGTGTTAGGAGGTCTGGGACGACCGCCATATGGCTGTTCATAATTCTGAGTGTCGATGGAAATGTAACTATGATGCGGGTTATCACAGTCCTGAATTTGACTAGTGAGTGTAGTATTAGTCAGCATCGAGGTATCGTCCTCAATGGTTATACCAACATTGGCAGTAGTCGGTGTTTGAGGAGGGATTGCATCGTATTTGTACCAGTGCTCAGGCGCAGTTGGCGAGGCCGTGTATCTAGAAGGATGCCGCCTGCCATTTGGACAGACGCCATGGTTGTAGTTCATTGTGTCTTTGTTCCATTGTAAATTTGATATATCTGGCATAACAAACCTAATTTTTTCCCAAAATTTCTTTTCACCCCACAGCAATACGTTACAAGTCTTCAAATAGTTTTGGAAGTCTAAATCTAAATTTAGCGCACTTATATCCGTAGTTAAAACAAATACCACTCTATGACGTCTGATGGAAGGGTGAATAGAAGTGATGACATTTTTTATCGCTGCTTTAAACGAAGCTTTTGACCATTCGTTTTGTAAGAAGTTAAAAGAAATAAATATTAATAATCTCTTTGATGATTCAGCAGCGTTTGTTATCTGTTCAGATAAGTAATTCTCTGGGGCATGCTGCAAGTCTCTGTAGTGGAAACACATAGTGAAACCGAAGTGTTCCATTTCGGGCGCTACCACTTTAGAAACAAAATCGTCGTCCAATAAACTGTATACAGCGTATCCATCATACAACCTATCCCGATCAAGTTCACTTTCTTGTATGGAAGCACTTTTGAATAATCTCACTCCATATTTCGAATGCGCCCACAATCTAACGTTTTGCCTAAAAGAAAAAGCCAAGGCACCAAACAGTAAAATCAAAATTACGCTTATCAATACTACAGCCAACAGTGGCACAAAGTTTAGCTTAATAGTGCTCACTTCATCGTATTGATATGGTTGGTTTTCAGTTGGTACAGTATTGTCCATCACGCTTGAGTCACGACACTTATCTATCACATCAAATACAGTCATATTTGTACTGAGTCCATTTTCATCAACGCAAAAGACTTCAAGTGGATCCTCATAGTTCTTTTTAAACCAGTTTTGCAGTGATATAACGT
The DNA here is from genome assembly GCA_018245615.1 of Mimoniades ocyalus. NCBI lineage: Eukaryota > Metazoa > Arthropoda > Insecta > Lepidoptera > Hesperiidae > Mimoniades > Mimoniades ocyalus. The sequence goes on along the minus strand of DWDV01000490.1, from coordinate 11,712 downwards.
TATCACAAGTACAAGTAAACATATTACCCTGCAAGTTAACGCTCTCCAAATGTGCAATATGGGCCAACTTTTTGTCTAGGTTAAGAATCTTATTACCTTGTAGATGTATGACTCTTAAAGATGACAAATTTTCAAATGTCTTGTTTGCAACTGCGGTCAGGAGATTATCATTTAAATAGAGCTCACGTAAGTGCTTTGTTTGAGAGAACTCCCCTCCCGCCAACTCGGTTAAATGGTTATTTTCGAGATGAAGAACATTTAACGAATGTAGTCCATTGAAAGTATCGTTATCAATAGACGCGATATTACTGTTGTTTAAATAAAGCTTATGCAACTTCTTCTTTCCAATAAATAAATGGCTACCCAAGGAAGCAAAGTCATTACCATCTAAATACAGCTCAGTGGCGTCCATAGGTATTTTCTCGGGGATTTCCGTATATCCGACGTTAGAGCAATCAATAACGTTAGAGTTCCAATTACTATCATGGAAACAAGAACAACCTTCAGGACAAGTCATCTTACAATCGCAAGCTTCAAACTCGCAACAGAAGCAACTCGAAGAACAATGAGTTTCATAAGAACAAAGGAACTGTGTCTCAGGAACATCCATTAAATTCGCTTTGCCACCGTATTTATTATTCACCACTTCGCACGTCACCAAATCTAAATCTACGAACCTTGGGTATTGCCTCATGTGATTCCACAGATTTATTTTTTGTAGCCAAATCATGTGACAGTTGCATACAAATGGATTGTTCCCAATAAAGAATTTTGGTAATAATCTGTGCTTGGGTACGTGAGGTAAAGTGAACGCTGATAGTTCGATGGTTCTCAACTTATTGTCAGTCACGACAACTTTTTCTAAGTTTCTTTTTTGTATAAATGTACCAGGTTGAATAGTCTGAATTTTGTTATTATTTAAGAAAAGGATCTCTATAGAATCCGGTACGGCCCTTTCGTCAATATTTTCTAAAGCGTTAAAGCTAACGTCTAGCATTCTAATATTATGTTGTGCGTTATGTTCATTTTCTAGTTTCGTGATGTTGTTTCTATGAATGTCTAACCATTCTAGGCCTTCGGGCATATAGCTAAAGTCAAAGTAAATGATATTGTTATCAGATATGTTAAGCCAACCAAGAGTACTCAATTTACTAAACACGCCTCGGATGTCACTCAATCTGTTTCCATCCAAACGGATAGCTTTTAAAGTTGGATTTGATAAAAATGCATCTTGTTCAATATTTTCAATCTTGTTAGAGGCAAGATTTAACACTTGCAAAGAGGGTAAAGTACTGAATGTATCTTTAGGAATGTTAACAATATGATTGTCAACGAGGCGTAAGCCGTAAAGCTCTTCTAAGCCCTCGAAGGAGGTATTGGAGACTTTTGATATGTTATTTTTACCTATGTCAAGAGATTTTAAAAATCTCAACTTCTTGATTCCATCAGGAATTGCATTTAAATTATTGCCATTCAGTCCTAGATCTTGTAAATAGGTTATATTTTCAAAACATCTTTCATGAATGGTTGTAATTTTATTATTGTCTAAGTAAAGCTGGCTCAAAACAAACAAATTGGAGAAAATGTGGTCGTTTAAAATTTTTATTTTGTTGTCTGATATTGAAAGTTGGTGTAAATTCTTTAGCTCAGCAAAGGCACCATTACTTATTACCTCGATAAGATTGTTGTCTAGATTCAGGACTTGTAAATTATTTAAATCTTGGAACGATTTCGGATCTAAACGAGCAAGAGCATTGTTCGATAAATTTAAAATAACAAGTCGAATTAGACCTGCAAATGTATCTCTGTTAACCCAATCATTCGTTAGTCGATTTTTCGATAAATCTAATTGCTCGAGTTGGTCAAGTCCTTCCAATAGTCCTGGTGCCAATACGGAAAGCGAATTATTCGCTAATGAGATTTCCTTAATTACACGTGAAGATTGAAATAATTCAGGAGGGATCGCCACTAATTTGTTTCCTGACAAATTCAGAATTTTCAAAGAATTCAATCCTACAAAAGCCCTGTCGCCAATTTCGTTAATTAAGTTATTCTGAATTTTCAAAACTTCTAATGATCTAAGACTAGATAGTCCGTTGTCAGGCAGACGTAAGACGTTATTATGAGATAAATCAAGCATTTTAAGTCCAGTGTTACACGATTTACCTGGCGCAATTGGTCCCTTTCCCCAATCAGAGAATCCTATTTCTGAAATGTCTTGGATTCTGTTATTAGTCAGATTTAGTGATTCCAAACTAAAAAGTGGACAAAAAACTTCCGAAGGTAGCATATAAATATTGTTGTCCCCCAAGTCAAGTGACCTAAGTTCCATTAAACCACGAAAACTTTCAGCATGGAACTCCATTGTCATTGCAGGCCAGTCGGTATTATAGGAGCGAAGAGTTAAACTTGTTAAATCACGGAGAGGGGACAGAACAGTTGCAGGCACGTAACGTATTTTACAATACTCAATGCGCAGGTCCTCGAGTTTACGCAACTGTCCCAAAAAGCTGCCGGTATTCATGTGTAGAGAGCTTTCGAAGAACAGCAAATCTGTACAAGTAAGCTTCAACTTGTTGATGTTGTACGCCTGCGCGGTGGTAATGTTTTTAAACAAGAAGTCTGCGGAACCGATGGTTTTGATGTTACACGTGAGAAAGTTAGATTCACTCAACTTTGCGTCCGAATAGTCCCATTGACAGCCGGCAGGGGCGGGCGGCGCGGAGCGTGCGCGCGCACCGGCCATCACAACCAAACACATCCAAACTTTTAACGAAACCATTTCGTATAAGTTTTTGGTCATATTTTCACAATAACACAGTTCATTTGTCACTAATATATCACTAGAAGTACAGTTCAAAACTTTTATACACTTTGCAATCGATATAATAAAGTTTGTACTGATGTGTACACTTCGTTTTACAGCGTATGTAAACAGAAATTGCGAGAGCGCGGTAAAACTTTTGACGCAGCCATGCTCCCCTGCGGTCGGGCGGTAACTGACCTACGTAAGTTTGAACGAACGCAAGCCGCATGGGTGTTAGTCGGAGGGGGTGCGCGGGGCGTGGTGGGTCTCAGAATTGACGGGTGAGACCCGCACTGCATCGGTTTACAACAGATGGCACGCGTGTTTTTAAACACTTGAAAAATATTGGTTATGTAGTGTAGAAGACTTAGGCCTGCGTGATTCGTTGGATGCATCTCCTCAAGTTTCATCTCAAAGGAGGTCGCTTTGACAGAGCGCATAGTAGCACTATTCAAAACCAGTCTAGATCACTCCTCATAGTATTACATGTTTTAGTAAACATTGTGCAATGTACTGATTTTTGTTTAAAAAATTTAACAAATTTTGGTTATGATATTCTTGATGTACGTGGTAATAGTCTGTTCGATAATTACATTTTGATAATATTACGCATAAACAATAAAAACAATAGACTATTGTGTTATAAATTGTTTATTTAAAATAAAAACTACAATTTTCATTATAACCAGGTTCAATTTGCGTAAAACAATTAATTCCAATTAAATAATAATAAATAACTATCAAAAGATAAATATGTATTGTTCGCATAACATTTTCTCACTAATCCTTTTTTACTCTCGGAAAAATAATTTTATTGTTTTCCTTGCTCTTTTTTTAAGAACAGTAAACGTTGATGTAACATCACGCCTATAATTCCCGAAGAGGTAAGCAGACTAGTGTAGTATACTCTCACATTTCACTAGTTACGTTTTAGTCCCATCATGGAAAGTTTGTTAGCCTATTGCCATACAACGGGCACAAATCCAGACTCCGAGCTACTAAAACTTCTAAGTCATAAATATCCAATAGTGCACGTTCCGCGTTTGAACCCAGGACGTTTTCATCAGCAGTCACGCTTGCAACAACTCGACCAACGGCAACGCAGCAGTCTGAAAATTATTGTAAAATGTTAACGGATTTATGTATAATGTATGTTTATATATAATTACAAACGAAATTGTAGAAAACTATTTACTAATCTCAAAGTACAATTATTTATTGAAAGTTGCAAAATATATTAGAACAATTAAATTTAAAATTTTACCACAATAAATTATTTATAAAATAAAAAGACGTATCTAGTTGACACCACATGTATATGCAAAGAGAAATATACGTAGAAGCTCAAAATAAAAGTGATCATGTATTATATATAATACATATATACATATAAAGCTATCTCTAGCTCCTAAATGACATCGAGAGATGGATAACTGCTTTGCTTTGCATCGTATGTGATAATACGTTTACGCTCAGCTATACAATTTAAATTAACTTTGACTCACACAGACAGACAAAGACATCACAACGAGAAATCATGCCATCACGATACGCAACTGGCATAGAGATGTTTTCTTGATATCACAGTGCCGAGATAAAAGTGTGGGTTGAATGAGTAACATTGGGCAAATAATTCGCCATTTATCATGATTTTAGCATATGGAGTGGGTTGTGGACACAAGGTACCATGTTGTTCAAATAGCCTACTCACATATGAATGATTTCAGGACTCTAAGATATAAGGTGTTTGTGTAGAAGGCATTGAAAAGTTATATACTAGTGTACGAGGCCGGTATTTTATTCTATTCGATTATAAAAGCAGAGACTTCGTTTTTTGAAACAATTGTACTGACAATGATTTTATTCTGATAGTGTTAAACATTACCTGCTTACTGCCTTGTTGGTCGTGCTGGTGGCAAGCGCTACTGCCGATCGGGAGGTCCCGGCTTAAAGATCCGGGCCGAGCACGTTTGGATTTTTCTAATTTAGTTTTTCTAGTAGTGGCTTGGAGTCTGAAAATGTGTCCGGTGTATGGCAATGGATTCACCACCTATTCCATAGAGGGACGTAAACGTAACTGGTAAAACGTGGGAGTGTTCTACATTCCTCTGCCTACCTCTCTCTACCTCTGTCTACCTCTGTGAATTACAGGTGTGGTGATACATTGATATATTAAATATTAGTAATATTGTTAGAAATATATTTGTTAAAATGTTTGTATGTGTAAAATAATGTTACGATAACTGGGCTCTAACAATACGCATTGTCATAATTTAAAATACATTGATCTTAATACAATCAGAGCACATGAGAAATAGAACAATTTATTAAGACAATAAATTTTGATGTATACCAATATAGTACCTACAGTTTATTAACATCTTGAATTTGGTGTTATACCCAAATCCTTCCGGCTTACGTTTCCCAAAACAATCTTCACTGTTTCATTCAACATTGCTGGAGTAGACCATCTCCCACGGTAGACGCGATTCGACGCGCGTGTTGTGGCATCCGATGCCCCGCGATTAGCTCCGGTGACTCAGAAAGACGTGTTTTTCGACTAACTAGAGTCGCTGTAGGCTTAGACGGACTTTTTAAGATACAATCTTCTTTTTGAGAAAATCCTGTTATTTCCTCCGCAATTATAACTGACTTTTAGAGAAGCTTGTTAGTACGTTATGTAATAAGTTGAGACTTTACCAGTTTACAGCTAGCTGACCCGATCCATTGCTTATAATCCTAGACAAAAAAGTTAGACAATATTTAAAGTGAAGAGAAGAATGAAAGTAAATTGTTTGGGTTCCATTAATGTAATTTATGCACAAATTAGTATTGCATAAAGTTGCAAAGGAGTTCTGGTAGTAATATTTTATAATGTTTCTATTAATATCCATATCATTGCAAGATTAACTTTGGCCTTTAATGTCTCTATAGTATAATTTTTAATTAATTTGTAATATTAATATTCAATATCGAAAAAGAGTGTCAAGTAAACTATCACTATGAATGAACAAGAAAGTCTACAATAGTCAAAATTAACAATAAATGTAAATTGTAAGAGATTTTATTACTGTCATACATCTTTTGAATATTTTTTGACACCGCTGTCCCTATTGTGAACGTTTTTCATACTCTTTCAATTTACTCTGAGCTGTCAATCATTTTGTATTGAACGTTATATCCGCCCCTTTCCGTCAAAATTTATCGTGCTCGTATATGCACTTCCTTTTTAGATTTACCACAATAACTTCGTGGTCGTTGTGAAAATTGATATGAGATTTCAAATTAAAATATTTTTTTATCACTTACGGCACAGTATTACTTAAAATATTGCTATAGTAATAGGATTTATACATAACTGTATTCTTGTAGATTGCTGCTATTGAATCTGATTTGAGACGAAGGAATCACAATCAAGCAGCGGTTTTAAAAACGGTCGTCGAAATTGTTGCCGTCCAATCCAAAACCATTATTATTATTACCATATTATACAATTGAAATTCACGAGGTTATCCATTAAGCGATTTGGTATTCAAGATAAAATTATACAAACAAGTGGTGATCATACATAGTTCCTTTAATAATTATAGCACACTTATGCACATAAAAATAAAACAAGTATTTTTCAAACAATGTAATAGAAGAAAAATATATGGTAATACTACGTATACGTTTTATAATTAAAGGAAATTGAATAAAAATAGTAAAACACCTTAAATGCAATATTGTTAACATTATAACAGTTAACTTTAATACCGTGGTGAGAGAAATGATATTTATACTCGTAATAATAATTACTAGATTTCTATTGATATCGAATTTGAAAAAATACAAAAGATATATCGTATATAATCAAACATACTAGCTAAATGAGTAACGTATCGTCCTTATAAGTATAGAAATATTTATAAGGAGTGGGTAAAAACTAATCTAAACATTTCAAATAAACCGAATGTGATTAGATTATAATAACTTCTTAACATTAGACGGTGTAGTTCCTACTTACCTTCCTACGTATTTCTCATTAGTACTCAAATAACTCAAATATCTAGCCTCCATTTACCAAGAAATGGAACTATCGACTTACATCTTGGTTCATTGATATTCTCGGTCAATATTAGGAGTCAATATCTCACGTGTCGATGTGACAATCCAATATTTACCAGTCAACAACACGCACAATATTACCACTTATCTATAACAACTGGACCCGAAAACATCTTATAACGATCTTCTTAGAGGAAGGTTACATAATAATGTTTGTTCTATCAGATATCGTTCTACTAACTTCACAGTGACTCACTGCAATGGCTTATTTTCCTAAACGATTATTATTTGTTTTAATTGTGATCGTTTCAGATTATAGCATTGTTTGAATATTGATATGTAAGGTAGAGTCCTGAGTTTAAGTTCTGATGCGAACCTACCTACTTCTTTAAAAAATTATCAGGGTTTTAAGACTGAACATGACTTTCCGTAACGATAAAGGATAACATCATAAGAAAATTTATCCAGGGTACAGTTCTACATGATGCTCTCTAAGTTCTCTGAACTCTGTCAACCCGTAGTGGGCCAGCGTGGCAGACAGTGGACTTAATCCTTCTCATGTTGAAAGGAAACCAACCCGTGTCTTACAGTGAAACTATAAAAGGCTTGGTAACATCGTAACATCACGCCTGTAATCCCCGAAGACGTAGACAGTAAAGTGTAGTACATTTCTACGTTTCACAAATAACGTTTAAATCCCCCTATGGAATAGGTGGTGAGTCTATTGCCATATATCGGCACATATCCAGACTGTAAGTCTCTACTAGAAAATTTATGTTAGAAAAATCCGATAGAGTCTGAAGCGGGATTTGAACCCAGAACCTCTCGATCGGCAGTCGCGCTTGCAATCAAGACGACCAACGAGGCAGCCCTTAAAGGCTTAAGCGCGTAAAAGGCTTGGTGATGATATTTAATTTCAAAACGCACATTTTTCTGTAAAGAGGTGATTGCCGGAATCGGAACCCTGGGACCCCAGAATGAACTCTAAATCACTAAATTGTCATTGTTGAATGCTCATCCTATTTCACTAGACAAGACTTTTTTTTTCTCTACAAATGAAATATGTGAATATGAATAGTGGAATATTTCAATTTGTATGTCGTGAAGCAATATACTCTATTTTAATATAATTTTTTGACAAATAATGTGATATTAAAAAAGGGAGACCGTAATATGAAAGTAAAAGGAAAATGATAAAAAGGACAAGTCCTCTGGGATTCTCGCTGGGTCTTTTCAGTTGAAGTTTCGTTTGACCCTTACAGTACATTAAGAAACAATACACAATTTACTTTTCTTAAGTTCTCATGTAAGATTATACCGACTAAACCACTGATTTTTGTTTTTTTTCCAATATCTAAGTTTCATATTATTACGATATATGAACGGTGATATTTCCTACCCTCGTTCTTGTGTTAATATACTCGTACTTAAATTCATTGACACATTAAATATGTTATTTCATTTAACTCTTTTATTTTGATAACTCTTGATGCGTCGAGGGTGAGGCCTATGGCGATGAAGACCATGATGATGATGATAAAGACGATGACGACAATGATAGTACCTGTGTAATTAACGCATTACGTCTGCACGGAATTTTTTTATTCCATATAAAGAGTCAGCAAAAAAGTAATTTTAATAATAGGTATTTACTTATGATAGCACTTATTTTATTTAAATTTGAATAAATTACACTTGAATTTGAATTTAAAACATTTAACAGGAGCTTGAAAGCCATTTATTTTTATAGAGACTGCTCTGTCGCTGGTAATGGAAACGTTGAAAAAAATCTTGCAATGCATAATGCAGTGATGTACTCGTATTTTACTAGAAAATTACATTAAAAGGTGATTGCTTTGAAAGCGATAATCAAGGTGCTTGTGAATTGTATCAAATGCAAGGTTAATGTAACATGAATTATTGCTACATTAGAAACCCAAAGAGATAATCATGTTCATTGTTCCTCAAAATGAAACGTACAATCTCAAAACGAACTGTGTCGCCTACAAAATCCTATGCGTACATTAATAACAAGTAACAATGACATTTAATAAAACATGTTAAATGTGTAAATGTATAACATAAAATTCATTTCCATTGAAGAAATCAATTCAATTTCAGAACACTACTTCGCTGATAATACAAAAGTGTATACATACACCTATGTACCTATATGTCTTCTCTGTTTTATGAATATCTTAAAGGTACAAAATCTTGGAACACAATTTAAAAAAAAAAATTGTTATTTATTATATAAATTCATGAATTTAATATTAAATCATGGCCACTCCGAAGCAACGTAATATCACACCTGTAATCCCCGAAGAGGTAGGCAGAGGAATGTAGAACACTCTCACGTTTCACCAGTTATGTTTACGTCCTACTCGTACTATGAGAAAAATTTAGTAGTGCCCGACCTGGAAATTGAACCCAGGACCTCCCCCCGATCGGCAGTCGCACTTGCAACCAACACGACCAACGAGCACTTTGTAGCATTTTTGCTATTTTCAAAACGATGCCAGAGCCTTTTAATATTGCTTGTTAATTTGTCGTGCCCAAATTTCGTTCATTTTGGTAACCGACAGAGCGAGACAAATCGGAGTGTCCGGAAGCTTCGTAATTGAAACGGCTCTACGTGAAACTTAGACAAGACAGCAGAACTGCAGCCAAATTGAAACCAAACAATATCATTGGAAACAATTGTACGACTAAGCCTTTTGACTCCATTCAAAATTGCATTCATACGATATTTTTTCTTTTGCAGGTTCAAAAGAAACCAGTAGAATTTAAAGATTGCTCGCAGAGAGAAATTAACATTGTTCTAAAGGTTTCCCGAATCTGCAATAAATTCTTTTAGAAGTTACCAGCCGCAATAAAAGTGGAGTCCGTCACCACTTAGACAAAAGAATTTTACCGCAATTACACTATTGCCGTCATAAATCCTTAAATACAATAGATTTTAAGTTTCAGGGAAGATTGTGGTTATGTTATGGTTGTCAACACACCAAGTAATTGTTTTGTTTCAAACATGCCTTATCATAAATCTTTGTTGCTATTAGTATCATAAAATGTAAAACTATTCCTCTTTTCTTTGCAAAATCCTAGTTTAAACATGGCGTTGTTGTCACTAGGAACAAATTTCAAATCTAACAACTCAAAAACGCTATTCGTATTTAAGATATTGAACGCCAAATCCGTTAGAAGTAACATTAAATTTTATTGATATTTTTGAGATAATCTTACAAAAGTATTACTTGGACACTGATAAGAAACTTTGCTGCTAGCGATATAATTATATTTGTATATCGTAATATAATCAAATTGTATTGAAATTAGGATACTAAAGATATTTTCGACCTGTTTCTTTCCTTTTCATATCGTTAGAGATCAGTACACTTGACTTAATAATACACATAGGTATAACGCGTAATAAAATGAGGTAACCAGTTAACTGGTATTAGTACTTGAAGGAAAACAAGTGGTAGACTTGTAGTTCACCTTTGTCAGTACCCTTTTTCGCGGTCTCTAAAATGCTATTGATTCATACTAAGATTTATTCTATTGAATCAAATGGTTTATATATCATTAAAAATGGTCTTCAACTGTTTCGTTTTAACATAAGTAGTAGAACAAGTCGGTCGGTGGTCTTGGTGAACAGGTACTCCCAGGGCACGTTTCGAGTCAAATAACCTGCAAGAAAGGGCCCGAAACAGAAAACGCTTTGTGCTAAAAACGTCGACCCCTTATCTTCCTTAGATGGGTCGTTACCATAGACTCAAGAATGTAGAGTACTTTACGTTGACAAATAAAATTTTGTCGCTGATGAAGGCGAGTATAAATTTAATTTTTGAGCTTAGGCTTCGAAAATATTTTTATTAATGTTCAAAAAAGAAATGTACATGTTTATAAAGCATTTTACTTTTAATACAATCTTGAAAGCATATTTAATATAACAAAGTTTATTACCACCTATTCCATCGTGGGACTTAAAAGTAACTGGTGAAACGTGGGAATGTTCTACATTCCTCTGCCTCCCTCTTCGGGGATTACAGGCGTGAAGTTACTTTTTTTTTATACAGTTTTCTAGGACATTTATCTAATAAAGTTGACAGTGAGAACAGTACTGTGAATCAGCGTCCTTGCTGTTTGCCAGCTGATGGAGCTTGGCGTTCACTGTTCGCCCGCCGCTGCATCGATTTTTACCGTCGAGCAGCAATCCGACGGCAGCAGTTACGAAAAGCACCAATTTATTTGACAACCTTAAAAACGCTTCATTGAAAGTTTACTAGAATAAGGAATGCAAAAAAAATCTACTTGAATATGTATCTGAAAATTTTATAAGCTATGTATTATTATGCTATTTATAAGTTCATCAACAATTTCCACATTGAAGGAAGTACACATGTAGGAATTATTTTATAATAATAATGGTACAATCACATGTAAGTGAACAGAGAGAACGCAGATATTACACGGATATAAAAAATATTGCAGATAATGATAATGGAGAAAACAATGAGAAAAGAAATGAAGGAACAACGAAACACAAAATAATAACATAGCTCATTACGATGAGCCAAAAGACATTAAAATATACGAACGAGTATATTATTTATTTAATTTGTGTTGGACTGCTCGTTGGTCGTGTTGGGTGCAAGCGCGACTGCCGATCGGAGGTCCTGGATTCAAATACTGGGTCGGGAACTATTTTTCTAATTTAGATTTTGTAGTGGTGGCTCAGAGTATGGAAATGTGCCCGGTATATGGCAATAGGTTCACCACAAAGTAAATGGTGAAACGTAGTATTCTACATTCCTCTGCTGACCTCTTCGGAGATTACAGGCGTGAAGGTACGTAAT
>DWDV01000489.1:0-16475 GCA_018245615.1 Mimoniades ocyalus | reverse complement strand
TCTAATTTAGATTTTCTAGTAGTGACTCGGAGTCTGGATATGTGCCCGGTATATGGCAATAGGCTCACCACCTATTCTATCGTGGGACTTAAAAGTAACAGGTGAAACGTGGGAATGTTCTACATTCCTCTGCCTAGCTCTTCGGGGATTACAGGCGTGATGTTACAGATAAACAGTAAATCACTATTTACTGAGTAGTAGTTTTTTTCTGTTGTCCTCTGTTAACTTAAGTACTTTTTTGTTGTTGTATATATATACTTATATTAGGTAAGAGATTGTCGAGATTTCTTGTATTCTTCCGAAAAATTGAATTTTAGTTTAACACGTCGAAGTACTGAAAAAAACAACTACGTTTACGGAATTACAATAAGAAAAAAACAATTAAAACGTGACACTCCTCAATAAATTTACATCTCTGACGTACTTCACGTTGCGTCGTATATACATGTGAACGCTTTTATAAATAACAGAATTTAAAATTGTTCATTGATAGATATATCCTGAAGTGTGGATACCGTTTATTTGGAAACGTATTAAAGATGTAAAGAACAAGCCTATTGCTCCAGTGATTAGTCATCTTGGTTCTTGAACAAAGTGTTGTTTGTAGGTTCAGTTACAATCAAATCCTAACATTTATGTAATGTTTAGGACTACTCGCTCTGTGCCTGCGTGTGAAGTTATTTTTAAAAGTGTGTATACACTACATATATAATTTTTCAACCGTAAGTGTGTTACCATAGCACAATAACTGCTTATTTTGATACGAAATCAGTCTTTTAACATAATGTCCTTATTTAAAACCAAGTCAAATCTTATAAATTTCACTCTTTTTATATTCATTGAAATAGAGCAAAAAATGTAAGGAAAAAATCACTTAGCACAATACATATGTATAAGTAGACATTACTCTTAGAAACATCAGGGGGATAGACAGACAGCCGTTCATTAAAAAGCTTTCCACCTTCACAATCTAGTTCCTTTTGAAATATTCATAAAGCCGATAAAAAGTACTTGGAAAGATAGATAGATATGAAAATAAATCTGTTTTATTCCAGCTTCTGAAAGGGTGATGAGATTGTATTTTCTGTTAACTTTATAATTCGATTTCATCCCCCAAGGAATACAAAACATCTGGATATAATATATATATAATAAAAAAATTTGGGCTTGATACGGACGTAGTTTCCAAAGTGTAGAATTAATAATTATTTTGTGTTACATTGGTCTCAATTATAAAATGTAAAAGAATGTAATATTTTTTTTAATAATAAATAAAACAATGTAATTTTTACATTATACAAGTTGCGAATGAATGTAAAGCTTAGTTAATAAAAAAAACGAATTTCAACACAATAAAAGTTTCATTAAATAACTTATTGAATGGCCAGAGTGGGAGACTATGATCTTAACCCTCTAAAACCATTCTGAGAGGGGATTCGTGTTCCAACAGTAGAAGAACAAAACGATCAGAATAAAAACATAAAATTCGATTACGTAAACAAACTAAATACGTTAAAACTACATAATGTAAAAATTTCACTAAAAAACTTGTTCCGTAGCAAACGTGTCTTTTCGTATTTAGTTTGCTATACCTTTTGTTATTTTACGGACTATTAAAATCAGATTTTGCAGTATATTTTATCTCAGTTATATTTATTACTAGGTACAATATTTATGACGATACCTAAAAATCATTGTAATCTATTCACAATGCGTCCATACCATTAGACTGTGACACTATTTAAATAAAATTTCTGTCACTGAAATATTCTTCTGCTATATTGAAATTCTCCACTATCAAATCTATGCACGTCCACATCGTACCATTGTCTGTAAGCGACGCAGCTCCAACGGGATATATATTTTAAGGAGACCGTTTTAATTAGTCCCGCAGTAGTATTACTCTTGAACTTGATATAGAGGATAGCTTGCAATAGATATAACTATGAGTACCTATATATTTTATTGAACGCGTCATTAATATTGTCTTCTAGAATGCTCTTCGCATCCACAGTAAGACCGCGGGATCCCAGTGTTTATAACCGACGACGCCCCAGCGCGACATTTATTTTAAAGCGACTGTTTTAATAAGTCGCGTAGAACCTGCTTTCCTCAGATATAAAGGAGATTTCAAACTGTTTATTTTGTCTTTTAATATCATGAGATTTTTTTCCCAGACGATTCATGTTGTTATACGCTACGCCCCTATTCGTATACAGCTCAGATCAAGGATGAAGCAATTTTATCATTTAATTATAAAGCTTTTTTGTTTGTTAAACCCGAGTTATGTTACAGTCGCAGTCCTTTCATTGTTTCCTGTTAAAAAAGAAACAAAAAGGTCAGTCCGTAAATAGATATTTCTAGCTTCAAACACAATTTCCTTCGTATTTGTAATGCTTATGACAAATATTTTTATTATTGCTCCTCACCAATATGCGTTATGTGAACAGAAATTATGTGCGAATTTTTAATTTTAATCATTATTATCTGTCCATTCTAGACCACAGAAGCTCTATGTTGGGTCCCCGATGTGGCACCTTTATAATCCGTGAGGATCAGCCTCGGCACCTCCTAAAATCTGAGCCAGCCGCATGTGCGACTAATTGATGCGCACCGCTGGGAATAAAAACTGCCCTATTAGGATTAGCTATTTGAAATACACATTTTATAATGAACCCGTTAGCTGTTAAACACACCTATATGCAAGGTTACTACTAAAAATGCCATTGACTTGAGTAAGATTAAAATTATAGGCATACATAGATAATATATTTCTCATTATTTTATTGGCTCACCACCTATTCCATAGTGGGACGTAAACGTAACTGTTGAAACTTGGGAGTGTACTACACTCCTCATTAAATTAATAAACACGAAAAATCAGTAACTACAAATTATACCTACCTCTCATTGTTTTAATTCACTTCAGAGGATGACATATTTTGATTTATAATATTTTGTTATAACAGGTAATCTCTTGAACAAGTTATCGAGTTCTCACGCAATCAGACATGAAAGTTATGTACCACATTTATGTTACCTACCACTACCATAACTATACTCAAATGCAGGATATTGATATTTCGATAATTAGAGAATTTGGGAAACCAATTCATTTAGAACAACCGTGAATAAAATGCAAATTGAACTTTTCTCTGCAAAGCCACAGACGCAGTCGCAAAAAGCATGTATGTCAATGTCGCTGTTTTGATCTATTAAAGTGATTCCAAAACATTCGCAGCATCTGAGGTCGCTGCAGCAATCTGTTTCAGCGCAAGGAATTCTCATCTAACTTTATCTCGGTAGTTGGGCTCTTTGTTCAACACTGCGCTGCTTCGAACGGAACTTCCTTATTAAAAACCGATACGAGATTTAAGATTAACACCTCTCGAATTTTGTGCATGATTTTGTACCGCTATTTTGGGACAAAACTCGTATTGCTGTGATCACAATACCTTTATGTACATGTATAAAGTCATATACATATATATGGTCTCATATACATAAACAGTACTTAATTTATATATGCCGTAACATCACGCCTGTAATCCCCGAGGTAGAGGAGCGTAGTACACTCCCACGTTTCACCAGTTACGTTTACGACTTTGGAATAGGTCTAATGCAATAAACGGGGACAAAACCAGACTCCGAGGACTACGAAAAAATCTAAGTCAGAAAAATTCTAGTGTTTTGAACCCAGGACCGCTAACATAAATTACTTTTACTGAAGAAATCTACTTACACATCCCAAACAATTATATACTACTTGGAACGAAGGTTTCTTAAGTCGTATCTCTGCAACGATACTCTAAACTGTTTTCCAACTACCAAACGAACGGTGAATTCAACTTAACATTACATAAAGAACCTTAGAATTCAGTAAATAGAGTGAATAATCCATTACAACAAATCAAGGTATAATGGCTGTGAAATCCGAGTGTTCAACGGTTACAAAAATTGCTCGTAGGATACATGTAGCAAATGAGATTTAATTTCCTCTGCGATAAGTTCATGTGACACTAAAGTTTTTCGTAAAAAGAAAATTTGATTTACAATTAACCAACTGCCTCGTTGGTCGTATTGGTTGCAAGTACGACTGCCGATTGGGAGGTCCTGGATTCAATTCCCGCGACGGGCACTGCTAAATTTTTCTAATTTAAATTTTCTAGTAGTGGCTTGGAGTCTGGATATGTGCCCGGTGTATGGCAATAGGCTCACCACTTATTCCATAGTGGGACGTATAAACGTAATTTGTAAAACATGGGAGTGTTCTACGTTCCTCTGCCTACCTCCTCGGGGATTACAGGCGTGATGTTAATTTTTACAATTAACCAATATGCCCCATAGATGGCAGGGCATTTAGCTGAGCTTTGTGCCTGCGATGTTCTTTTAATCAATTGTAAGCTTTTGTGGGAGTATTTCTATAAAATAATTTGTTCTTAGAATTTGTTAGCAAATAAGAACGAGGAATGTGTTACTGCATAGATTTTGGATTGGTTATGTGTCTCCCTCACCCGCGGACATTACCACTAACCACAGAGTAAAGCATACCTGTCCCTAAATAATATATATGTATACTAGTATTTTACCCCAAAAATGTTACACATGAACGGGAATATAAAGTTTACGATTGATGTCCTGAAAGTTTCGGCTCCGGGGATACTGTTAAGAGGTCTAAATCTAAAATACGAAGACGCCAGGTAATTTATCAATTTGTGACTCTAGTAGGACTTTCTTTTTTGTTGTATAATAAGTTAAACCGTAAATGGATTAGTTTAGACACTTCAGACGTATTGAGCGATGTGTTTATATCGAATTCGATAAATCAGTTCATTTAGAATAATATAGGTATACCTTGAAACAACTCACCCGCAGCTATCTAATTACAACCCAAGCAGAAACTGTGCTATGGAAATCAAACAGATGATATACCCACTATGCATATGCAGTTCCATATACTCCTAATGGTATTTTTACATCTAAACAAAAAATATGATACAAATAATTGCTAATGAAACAAATAATTGTCTTAGGTAAAAATCGAACCTACTGTAACTCACCCCTAACTCAGGAACACCCACTACCAACAGGCCAAGCAAACTACTCGTATATTATCTATAGTTTCGAAAAGCATAGACCGCCAATATCTTATGTTGGAAGGCACAGATATTGGGTTAAATAAAGATTAAAGTCGACTCCGTGTAGGTGGGACCACGATCTGAGAAAGGCCAGAAGCAACAGCTGGGAACGGCAAGCCGATGGAGCTTGTTGGCGAGACCTATTACCAGCAATGAACTGAAATTTGCTAATGATCATTATAATGAAGATAATGTGTAAAAATTATTTATATTTAAATACGAAATACTAAAATATTTTGTTCATAGCAACACTTAATTTAATAAATAAGTACTCCTATTTATGCTACAGTACTGGTAAGTAATATCACACCTGTAATTTGCGAAGAGATAGTCAGAACAATGTAGTACACTCGCATGTTTCACCAGTTGCGTTTACGTTTTTATCATTTTTTACGCTTACGGATTACATTATTATCAACTTTTAATCAAAATGTCTCTCTACTTAGTGTCCTTTCTGACGTCCCGCGTGAAAGTGTCTCTCCGTCAATGTGGCGCTCCTGTCACTGCTGTCAAATTGACGTTTAGACATCCAAATTATACTTTTCTCCTTACATTATATTATAAGGATTACATTATAAGGATTACATTATAAGGATTACATTATAAGGATTACATTATAAGGATTACATTATAAGGATTACATTATATAAGGATTACATTATAAGGTTAGGTACATTATAAGGATTATATTATAAGGAGATCATGGTGGGGTTTCATCGCAATATTAAACGATAATGTATAAAATATACCGTACCCTTTACCATGAATATAAGGATGTAACACATCCCAAAGTGCGCCATTCTCATTACACCTCATAATCCGTAATTGTGGTGCTTATAAGCTCGTGAGATAACACGCCCTTAATGTCCCCCTGAGAATTCATCCCTTTACACAGGTTCATGTACTGTTTAGTACGAACGTATTAATTCAAAATATATTTACTTACCCTCTGACTTAACATGAATTATTAATAATAATAGGGCGCGAACGAGTGAATTTAATTTTCAGTTTCATTCAATGAGTAAGTCAATTTAGTTAAATTCAGAGTTTAATTCAGTGAATGGAAAAAAAATTAAAATATGAAAAAATTATCAAAATATACAAATGGTTATGTTCCCATTTCATCAACGTGAGAAGTTAACATTACGGCAATTAAGACATTTTCTATCAGAATTTAAAAAATATTTTAATAAATTTCATCATAACATAAAACGGTATTCAGCTGCAATGAGGTAATAATGGGCAATCTATAAAATTACATCCCATGTACATATGGGAAGTTTTTGCTCTTTATGCTCTTCAAGGTTTGGGCACGATGTGCAAAATCTACACTATTTCTTACTACTTACTACTTACACTACAGACAGCAACCTTCCGCTATCTGGAATATTATCAGAGATTCAAATCCGTAAAATATTTTGTATATTGTTCTGTTTTGTCTGTTCAATTAAAGAGAGCAAGCAGCACGTTTCTACAATTAACTGAGGCACATTGGGGTACTGTAAAAACATTATTAAATCCTTCAACATTTTTCAGTTGCATTTCCAGTACCTTGAGGCTACTTGAAAGTCGCCTAATTAGGTTTTATTGCAGCACCTCTTTGAAACGATGTCGCGTAATTACAAGCTTCGGAATGCCGTTTGCGGTTTTTGCTTCGCTCGGATTAAAATCTCCTCATTTGTAGGCACGCTGATTAGCGGCAAGAGGATTTTCTTACAAAAAAAAAACGCAAAGCTCCAGCAAACTGGTCACAGATGACCGCCATCGGCAAAAATCGTAAAATAGAATAAATAAATAGATTTGATGCAATGTGATCAGTGGACCAACAGAATAAAAAAATATAAAATTATGATGAACAAAAGTTATATTCACTGTACTCCGTTTTTAGATCCCATTGTTGGGTACGAAACTTTCCAATAACCCCGGATATATTCCCCTACTTTGATGTAGAACTCTAATGAGCCAACTGTTAATAAAAAAAGATCTTCCATTTTTTAAACATTCTGATTACTTGCTGCACGTAAGACAAAAGTATTCGCAGTGGCCACCACATGAGCCGCACCATAATCTATGTTTAACCATGAATGACCGGTCCAAAAGAAACCAAATGTAGGTATAGGTAGCTGTAAACGGAAACTAAACGACTTATACACATGTTATTTTATTATTAAATGTTTCGTGAGTGTTACACATTATGATGTATGAAGCCGGCTTGACAACTTTTGTTTTTTCGGGATAGCCCAACTAGTTTTGGACCTATACGAGGTCCTTCTTCACAATCTATCAGTCTCTGGCGCGATCACGCTGCAATCGGCAGGAGCTCATGAAGAAGGAAGTATATGTCCAAAACTAGTCAAAGCCATCCCGAAAAAAAACACGAATCAAGCCAGCTTAATCCAAAATAATACATTTGTACTTACAACCAGCACAGTTTTTTGTTTGACATCTCTGTACAGATAATATCAATCATTTCATCCTTTATGAGGACAATAAACTCACTTGTTTCTTGCGTATCATGTTTCTTTTTGTGTCCGACATCGAATCCAAAATTATAACGGCGATATGATAAAAAAAAACATTGCAGTGTGCTATCTTATTTTTTTAAGGATTATAAATTATATATTTTGGCTGACAGAAACTGATCAATGTATATCTAGTGTAATCCAGTTTTGGCCGGTCATACCTCTAATTTCAAATTTTCAATCTGTCTCTATTTGGTTATCCTAACTGGATAGTGGCGCCATCTATTGAAGAAATAATGAAATATAGGACTAAACTGTTTAGTCATAAATAAAATACAAAACGCGTTCAATGCATGTCTTAACAGATAAAAAGTTTATTTTTACAAAGTATTAGTTTTTAACGAGCTGCATAAGGAACACAGTCAAAGTATACTTAAGTCAAAAGCACGATTTCTTAACTCGTGTTTTTTTTAACGTATAGAGCACCCGCATGTTCGACCACTGTAAAGAAGAACAATAAAAAGTAAGCGAGCTAAAGGTACAATAAAACTGTCGGGAAGTTTTTCCGCGGCGTAAACCAGTGGCCTGTTAACGGTACTACTCTTCAGGGAATAAGGGTGTATTCTAGAATTTTCTACTTCACAACAAAGTTAGTTACCAGTAGGTAGGTACCTATTCTTCGCCAGGTGGTGCTTGGGATGTGTGTGCAATTTGCTGAACAAATGTTGCAGTAGAGAACGTTACCTTTTAAAATTATATGTGCTTAAACATCTGACCCACATGTTTATTATATGGAACGATAGTAGATCATTTATTATATCTCCAGTTCTTGTTTGTCCAATAGGTAGTGAAGGTGATTGTTATGTAGGGTGTTGCGGGTTTAATTCTTACCCAAGACAACAATTATTAGCTCTGAGACCGGATTTGTGCCCGATGTATGGCAATAAACTCATCTCCTATTCGTTATTTATACAAACGTAACTGGTGAAACGTTCGAGTATACTAAACTCCTTTGCCTATTTCATCGCGGATTATAGACGTGATGTTACGTTATTTTAAAGGCCTTATGGCTATGATAAGAAGTTAGAGGTCTCCGACACCGACGCGCCTGTTGAACGAGTCCTAAATAAAATAATGTACATTTTGTAAAAATACAGATATTTGGTATTCCATGGCCCTTGGCTACTCCGTAATGCATCTGACGTTATTGTAAATAGAAAAATTAAGGGTTATTTTCATAAACTTCACATATGCGGCTCTTCTAAGAATATTATAAGTAGAATGTCTCAGTTGTGTCTACGGTCTACCAAAGGCATTTAAGTAAATGAAATGAAAGCTTAACTTTTTTGCAGCTAACTAGGCTGTTAAACAAGCTTTGTGGTCCGATGTTATCTCATCAGTAAAGATTTATAACAAGATATTACCGAAAGGACCAACTTTCCTTCTCTTATAATAAATTAACGTTCTAAATGAGTTTTTTCTTAAGCTCCGAGAAACTAAATAAGATCCGGCGCTTTAGACCGCACATCTGAGTTTCAAGCGACTTTCTAGAAATGTAACGACTGGAAAAAAGTCCATGTTCCTATTTTCACTTCCAGTATATTTTACCTATGCCAGTATTGTTTTTTAACAATTTAGGGACCCTTTTTTAAATAACAATGCACTTTCAAGTTTCCATGTTCCATTTTTGAAGGCTAGTTAACTGGCTAGTTTATTCCTATAGTTTATTAATCGTTATAAAAATATAATTCAGTTCCCCATAAAAGTATGCATGTGATGACTTATAAAAATCACACTTCCAAACATTTGTAATTTGTTAAAATGTAGGCTTCCGTAAAATATTGTGACGGAAAGTCGAAAAATCTTTTACATGATTCGTGAAGTCTTATCAGCGCCGCGCACGCGGCTTGCGTACTCGACGCTCTATCACCTACATCTAATTACCAATTTTCCAGTTAAGCGAACGGTGAGAGGGAATGATTGACCGATTTAATCAGTCTCACTCGGTCCGACCGAGAACGGTGGCGGGGAAAAAATTGATTGCGTTGAATCAATTCATTTGCAGTGTCGACCGCCGTTTTTGTTGACACCTTGGCCCGATTTTTTATTAACCCCCGAGGGTTCGATCAAGGTACTGGTGTCAATTTTAATTAACACGGGACGAAAGCAAATTTTTTTGCTCACCAAATTCTACTTAATTGACGTCGCATTCTATTATCACTGGCGTGGAATTTTGCAAAATTGTCTTCATTAGCCGATTCTTGAATAATGTTAATAAATCATTTAGTTGACATCCAAAGAAAGTAGGTACTTATTCCTAAAGTAGGTTACTAAGAAAACACGTTCCTATTATTCAATGACGTTACATATTGTTTTATTCTAGATATTTTAAACATTACACAATAAATCAAGACGTCAACAAGAAAATGTTCCATTAACTTAAACGCCGTACAGCCTATTCAAACTTGCAAAGAGGTCGTATTATGTGTCTTTTAATAAGAAGTCGTCCCAGATTATTGTCTGGAAACACAGATGCCGATAGATAGGTTAGTCTGATAAATAAACCATGCATCACAAATATACTTAAACCTAATTGCTTTTTATTATTTCCAACATTCAAAAATCTACTACATATATGAAAGGTTAAAAAAAACATCATTTAATTATTTACAAAATATATTTACTCAAATCATCACACAACACAAGTAACGACAGCACGGAAATAAAAACATTCAGAAATTGTACAGATGTCGTCACGAAGAGCTACCAAAATATCATTGAATTAATTTACAATAAAACAAGGACATATTCAGCCTATCCACAGTACATATAATTTATTTAAAACATTAGCAAAAACAATTACGCCCTAAATAAAAACATCTTCGTTAATAATAATAACAGTTTACACAATATAAACAAGCACAATAGACATTTACTTATCAAAATTACATTTTTAAAGCATATAAAAGTACATTCCTTATCAAAAGGGCAATTATCTATAAAAAATTATAGGTTACATTACTAATAATTATGATAAAATATGAACATTAACGATTTTCACTAATAATAATTAGCAGAAGTGCGAACAACACGTGTATTAATGACACGAAGCACACAAGTGTAAAACTAAATATAGCCTAGTACATATAAGAATCCATAAGAATCTCGTTCGTATAAATAGTAGGTATGCCGCTCATTATGACTTTACTTTGGTGAGAGCTAATTGTAGTCATTTCGTCTATATGTCAATCTATTCAAAAGTTGAATGAAATAAGCGAGAGATTATTATTTATCCGACTCCATTGATGTGAATTTGTTAATACTACTTCATAGGCTGGGATATCGAAATAAATCGTTCAACAGTCGCCGCCTTACCTAAACATGTCGCGTCTATGTTTCCTGAACGTCATCATACATAATTACACAGTTTGGCTTATATGCAGCTGCAGTATGTAAACCGTGCACTGAATAAAGGTAATTACGATTCCAACCAATATTTAAGTACGATTTAATTAACAGCCAAAAAAAGAATACGAAGTAGTAGACACTACAATTTTCCGAATCAAAATGAATGTTTTCATCCCGTAATTAGTATAATTCAGAATATATAGAACAAGAAATGATACAATTTTTCCATGACTTCCAGTTAAACATTTATGAAAGTTATTTGTAAAGAAAATATACATATCCTATGATAAGATATGATAGAGAAGATATGTGACGATGAGTGACGGCTTTCAAACACAAACAAAGTGATGGAGAAAGGGGTAATTTTGTAAAAAAATGCGAGTTAATAAATAAACAGAGTAAACAGAACGTAGAACTCTTAGCGTTCTCAAAACTCTACAATTCTAGTCATTTTTAATATATCATAAATCAAATATTATTAGTTCTTACATGTAAATCTTTACATATTCTTGAACAGCAATTCAAAATCAGAATAGACTCGTAAGAGCAGGCTACTGAATTTACTCCATTAAACAAAAAAAAGAAATTATTCAAAAAAACAGCCATAAATACTCAAAATGACTCCCAATTTGTTCTGAATTCCCGCAATTTCAAATCAGACGCATCCCAAAAAATATTTAACTACAGAAACCATAAGCCATTATACTACAGAACGTTCCAGATTTCGCATCGAAAACTCAAATAAAAAAATACCTTCAGAAATAGTTATCTACATCGAATAACAACAACGGTTCTCAGTCTATAAAATAACATACATTTTAAGATATTTATCTACTTTTCTTGTCAGCTTATTCGAAAGATCCGACGGAAACGACTACTTTTTTTCTCTCTATATAAATTTTTATTCTATTTCATTCGAAGCGACCGTTACTCGGAATCTCCTTCAACGTTCAACAAGTGACAAAATTTCAGAACAAAGAATATAATAACTCTTTTTAAATATACTTATAGAGGCATTTAATGGCATCTAATATTGACAAATAACTGCTGTTACTAGCGACTTGTATCAATTCACATCACCGCTTGTGTCCATGGCTACCTCTGAACAGTGTCTTCATTGATCTGCTGACCGTACCTTACACCTGTCCCGTCAGGTAACCATACACAGCGTCAGAATCGGGTACAACCCCTTTTCTCTGCTATACAGAAGTCATTTATTTTATCACATACTCTTACACAAACACACAAACAAGCCATTATAAAGGTGCGATCACACTGTCGCATAACACAGCACTATCGAAACTAAACTACGAGTTCGATTCTCGGCGAACAAAATTAACTCGTAGTTGTAATTAAGTCTAAGATATATCGATAAACACTTCAATCGATACGACCGGCCGTAGCGATGAGTGTTAGTCAAATATCCATTCCGTAATGTAATGAAACGTAACGCACCGTAACAATTACAACTTACCGTTACGTTACAACTTACGTTGTTACATTACGGTACGTACAGTACACACGATAAGTTGCCACATTTTCAAAAGTATTCTTGTAGCTTATCTTAGTAGTAATCTTGAGCTTATAAACCTGCAAGCTTAAAAAGGAAAAAGATAGATATATTTTGAATTTATATATTAAATTACTGAATAATAATGATTAAACCTTCATTGATAGAAATTATGTATTAGATGCAATCGATTGTTATATTACTTTCAGTCACATAGGAAAGAAGAAAGGAGATTTCGTTTCAAAGACAAAAAAATCAAAACTCAATATTAAAATTACAATAATAACGAAAGCTTAAAATAAATATGATTTACGATAAAAAAAAGTCCTTAAAACTTGTTTATAGGAATGAGAGCCAGGAACAGCATAATGTCATCGTCACGAGAACCACACGGTAATCATGAAAGCTTTTAATATTTAATCAATTTAATACTTAATGTTTAATATTATATCAATATATCCATTTATGCGATTGTTATAAATGCCTTTCATAAATCAAATAGCAAAAATTTCAAAGAGCAAAAGTTGTAAGAAATTTGGTGTTCTTGAGCTCTCTTTGTGAGCTAATTTCTCTCTAATGTTTTTTTTTGGAATACAGTAATTTATCAATTGTTACCCACATAATCAAAGTACAATCTATGACAAGTTGGCTCAAGCATCAATCCTATGACAGAGTTGAAATCAGCTTTGGACAGCTTAAATTAAATGTCGTTGAACAAAAATACCCCATTGTATTTCAAAGTAGTATAAAAGCAGTCATATCACATACTCGAATACCTCTAAATGTCGAGCAACGCCTTACTGTCTAAGACTCTAAGTAACCGCGATCGGCTATATTTCCCAAGATCCCTTTAGGTACTTAAACAATTTATGCCACCTTTTATTTTTGTCAAATTCCAGTAATTAAACATTGTCGAGTGCTTTATATACAGTTACTAAGCATTGGACCAGCGTGGTAGAATATGACACTACTTGTTTAAAACATGTTGATGCCAATACATAAATTATGTACCTAGTATTATACAATGTGATACAAAATACATATTCTTTCACAATAATTTCTAAACGTAATAATAATAATTTCTAATTATGTAATGAGGTATCAATCTATACAACAATACATTACACTAGAATTTATATAATGTTAGTAACATTACACAACACATCATTTTTATTTAACTATCCATAATGTAATCACAAAGTCGTTATTAAATTTCTTATAGTTTAACGTACATATATATTTTAACATTAGTCCACTTCCCAGCAAGCTTGTGCAACCGGGTGCGAGAAAACCGAACGAAACATAGTTCGAGTGGCTCTGACTCATTACAAAATTCGTATAAATTGCTGGGCACGGTTAGAAACGACAGTATTTTGTTTATAATTTCGTAATACTAATAGATATTGTTATTGACATACATAATATATTACATGATACAATATGTTCAATGTGCTGGCCGCGTGCGGTGCGTGGCGCGTCAGGGCGGGGGGCGGGGGCGGGCGGCGCGCGGCCGGCTGTACGGGTGCGCCGGCACGCGCTCGCGCGCGCGCATCGCTTTGAAACCCACTGACTTTTGAGTGACATTCGCCCTCCGACCGCACCCATCTGTTAGTCGGTTAATCGGACACGTCACGACACACGTAAACGGACGGACGGGAGGATGTTATACTAGAGGATGAGGCTTGAGGTGTAATGGGATATGATATCAAAATCGAGTCTAAAGTTAAATCTACGTGAAAGGTCAATGTTATGCCATGCTACAAATGTTAATAAAATATGTACTTAAAAATATATCCAAAATCATGAAACATCTACTTCTAGTATAGACACAATTAACATAAAGACCCAATAAATACATTGATATCTACATAGGTATTCCCAAGTTAGATTTCTAATCTAAACACCCAGAACTATTGCAATGATAAACACATGAAAACCATTGAAATTATTGAAGTCATCAATCTGTTATAATGTCAAACGTAACATTACGACTGTGATCCCCGAAGAGGTAGGCAGAAGAGTTTAATACACTCCCAAATTTCACCAGTTAAGTTTAACTTTCAGTGGAATACACAGTGGGCCTATTGCCATACACCAGGCACATATGCAGACTCTGAGACACTACTAGAAATGTCTAGTTAGAAACATCCACTACTGCCCGACACGGGATCTGAACCCAGGCCCCCTAAGTCCACAGCCCCGCTTGCAACCACCGGACCAATGAGGTGGTAGTCAATGTTGTAATGTTGGAGTATAAAAATATAATATTGTTCATTCAGGTACCTTGTGTGTTCCTTTGTAGTGGCGTGCCGTCGCGCGACAAGCTGGATCCGAAGCCCGCAGAGCGCGCGGGCGCCGCGGGCCTACGCTGCGGCAGAGCTTTGCCCACCACGGGCTTCAATATTCTTGGTGCTCCTGTTTATATGAAAAACAGCGATAATGAAAATCGTACAGTATTTTGTTCCGAGGTTTTAATTTGAAATGAATGCACTCATTATTAACAATATTTTAATACCACATACAACTATCAAATTATCATGAGGGGTGTATGGTGAATAAAATACAACTATCATATCAAGGGAGTAATTAAAAATTTGTTTTAGCACAGAGACTGCTGATGGAGAAGTACTGAGATTACATTTGCTGTTAAATAATATATTAATGCTCAGCTTAACAAGATTACTTAAAGTATTCCACCTTTTTACCTACTTTCGTTTTTTTTTAACATAACATGTTATATTCTATTGGTTAAGATTAAATTTAACATTACGGGAACATAATATTAATGCAATCTAGCTTCGCAATACAACACTACACCTTTAGTCTCCTAGAATCCACTTGAATATGAACTAAAATATTAGTTAGGTTGGAAGATAATTTTTCAACATACCTTTATCATTAAAGTTGATCAGCCTCTGCATAGTGTTAGTACAGTCCGTCAGACCTTTCTTTACAGGTTGGACTTCTGCCTTGGTTTCTCCCTCGACACCTATCTTTTTCCAGCCCTCCATTTTCCCCGCGAGAACGAAGGTTGAATTCAGATCATTCGGGTCTAATCCCTCATAGTTCTCAAGTCCATTAAATTCTTTCTTAACTTTCTTAATTTGGTTCAAATTCCTCACAGCATCCAGACTTTCAAATGAATCATCTATAATTATTGTCTCATTATTGCACAGCTTAATAGGGGTACCTCCTTTGCGTTTCTTAGCGGACAACCTCACAGGCTCATGGTTTTCTACATCTGTCAAGTCATCGCTGTCCGTTACGAAGTCAATAGGTTTGTTGATGTCCTCATTTCTTATTACATTATAGTCAATAGTTGTCACTGGCTTTTCCAAGTTCAGTGTGGATATGAATTGAAAGTCAGTGTCTACCTCACTATGTTCGTCCGACCAAGTTATACCTTTGACAGATTTCGCCTTTTTCATTATTTCCATGTACTCCGCGGTCAATGACGGTGGCACCTTATCGTATCCCTTCAATATTAAGTACAGCTTCTTCAACATGCTCGGCATATCACTCATGTATTCTGTGAATGCTGTAATCTCTTCATTCTCTATTAACAGCAACTTGTACCTCAGATTATCGCTGGCTTGAATGTGTCTTAGAATACTTTGTAATTGGAGTTTCTCAACAAATTCCATGAGCTCTGGACAATCATTTACCGCCTGATTGAAAATAGCTTGCATTTTTTGTCGGCTCTCGTCCCACTTGGACCAAACCATCTTGATCTTAGTATCCAGGTGCACCGATTGCTTCAAGTAATTTTCCGTCGCTCGCTCTTGTCGCGGAATGTCCTCATTACACATCTGGATTGAGAAAAAGTAACGTATTATAGACATACATGCCAATTGTTTGTACATTCATAAAATGTAACATAAAAAGTAACATCACGCCTGTAATCCCCGAAGAGGTAGGCAGAGGAATGTAGAACAGTCCCACGTTTCACCAGTTACT
>DWDV01000488.1:0-16492 GCA_018245615.1 Mimoniades ocyalus | reverse complement strand
ACACACGCACACACACACACACACACACACACACACACACACACACACACACACACACACACACACACACACACACATATAGCTCGAAGCCCATTCGTTTCATTTGTCTCCGCTAATGCGCCCATGCAATATACTAGCCTACATTACAGTGGCCGTATAAAAAACTTCACACAGGAACTAATTAAGCCAATAAACGAGTTTCACTGTAATTAACTTCAAACCGTGCGCACACTGACGATCAGACAAATTGCATTAGCGAAGTGTTTTTCTATGCAAATGGTTGTAACTATATTGTTTGTGATATAATATTATCTATATCTATATAATAACATACATGGTGTAGTATTAATTTTGTATAATATATCTCTTGTTATGTTTTATTTATTTTTATTTATCTGTGTTTATTGTTATATTATTGTCATTTATTTTCGTTTTTTTCTCTTACACAATTTTTAGCCAGACTTGAAGCCACTACTATAAAATCTAAGAAAAATCCAATGTATCGGACCTGGGAATCGTATCCAGGACGTCTCAAAGTGCAGTCGCGCTAGAAAGCATTCGACTAAATAAATAGCACAGTAATTATATAATTAACGTTCATCAAGTAATTGACATTAAACCGTGCGGACACGACTATAGACTCACCCTCTACCACATGATGGGATGTGTAACATTACTACTGAATAATGACAGTGTCCTACACTCTGCCTACCTTTCGGGGAAACCAACAGAATGTCATATTCACTGATTTATTATTTATTAAATATTTAATCTTTTGAAATGAAAATTATTGACAAAAACAAAGCCACGAGATACAGTCATTGACATAATAAAGTTACAAGTATCTAAGCCAATCAGCGCCCCACAACTATTGACCTTAGGCGGCGCACACACGAGCGATCAAACAAACAAACGCGACAGGCATTGATCAGCGCGCGCCGAGCTTCCAAACAAAACAGTCATAAATCTATTTTTAATGTACAATCTTCGTTTATTGCGGAGTCGTTACGTCCACCGTTCGGGGCGTAAGTCACATTTATTTATTTATTTCTCAGTTGATTCCTTGACAGATTAATTTTCGCGTTTCAACTATATTTAGAGTCGAGATTCAGTGTGTGCGCAGCTTTGTGAAAATGGGATTAAATGTTTTTATATATTGTGTGTACGCACAATCAATATTTTCAATGTTG
The DNA here is from genome assembly GCA_018245615.1 of Mimoniades ocyalus. Classification (NCBI taxonomy): domain Eukaryota; kingdom Metazoa; phylum Arthropoda; class Insecta; order Lepidoptera; family Hesperiidae; genus Mimoniades; species Mimoniades ocyalus. Next base: position 15,302 of record DWDV01000488.1, on the reverse strand, counting down.
TTTTTTATTACTTGAATCATAAGTAATACATCTTAGTATAAATTAACCATGAACGATAAAATCTTTATAATTCTTAAATGTAAATGAGAGTGTATGTAAAATTGATTCGCCATATCTCAGAATCGGGTCACTTACGCTCACTCTGAACTGAAATCTGAATAGCTATAGTATATAACTTCTATTACAGTCATCCATTACATAAATAGAGAATGCCTTCACAAATAAAGATAAAATGTAGTCCTCGAAGAGGTACGCAGAGGAACTATGAGAGAAACTATGGAATAGGTGGTGAGCCTATTGCCATACATCGGGCACATATCCAGACTCCGAGCCACTACTAGAAAATCTAAATTAGAAATATTTTGTAGTGCAACCAATACGACCAACGAGGCAGTCAACAACTAAAGATGTTCAGTAAAAAGTAAAAAAATAAAATGAAAAAATTAGGGTTAAACAAAGATAAGAATCCTGGAAATACTTTCCACAAAAACTATTAACCCGAATTTGAAAATACACATCTTTTTTTATTCATTCTATTTCCCGCCTATTTCTCTCCGCCTACTCCTATGGGAAATAGGCCTGAAAATATGTACGCAGATTATTCACTGACATCTACATGTAACGACGTTATTCTGTCACCCAAATGACACTACAGCGACAGCGGACGATCAGAATAAATTTTATGACAATGTCGCAAGGTAATAAAGCAAGCCAACTAAATTGTGGTAGAGATGTCAACATTTCATCGATATTATGATATAGTGAGGCAGAGAATGGCAAGTGCCGAATATCGCTATCCTTACAGACTTGGAGTACTTCTTTCACGTATTTTTACTTTTTCATTTATAGTCAAAGTTCGATTCTTATTACAGAGAACGATCTATAACGCTAAATAAAGCTAAATCGGCTAATTACATTCGCCATGTGAGTCCCAGTTTCAGTTATTTTAGAACTGTAAAGACGGTAGGGGGACAAATTTTAAGAGGAACGACTGTTCATATAATATATTAGTAGGTATAATGCGAGCTTACAGTTTTACTCATTGGCATTTCCTTAGTTGTTTCTCTCTCTTTCTTTGTTTCATTTTCGTCTCGAAATTTTAAATTTTATCTTTTATTTGCTGGGTAAACAAACTGCCAGCCGTTGATATCGTAGAATGAACTATCTACATTGTTAGGTAAAGTACTATTTATATCAATGATGTAATCTTGTCTCATTAAAGTACATACATATTATGTATTAATTATGAACGAATTTAAACGATTTACTGTAATAAATTTAATTTGCAAGTACCAAGGGTCAGGAGATAAGCAGGCTATGTTATCACATTCTCAGAATTAGATACGTTACAGAAGTGTAATTTATATTAAATTTATTTATACTAAATGTAATTATACTAAAATATCTTGTTGGATTATTTTGTAAATTTACTTGAGCCTCTTTTGTTGTGAGTGGCGGCGTCATTGTATTTGAATATATGGCAGCTCAATCTCCTAGATGGAAACACCATCGCCTTGCACAGGGCATTGCTGACGCTATAAAACATACTACGTATTGTGCAACTTCCACTTATTGTATACTCTATGGTCATTAAGCAGGACGAAGAGAAGTTGTAAACATGCAGCGTACTGGTGTCAACGAACTGTACGCGCAAGATTGTCGTTGTTGCGCTTGCGCATACCAATTAGCCGCAACCATGTTGTGGGAACGCGGGCCTTACGCGGCAATATCTGTGAACTGTTTAATCGCTTCTAATAATTCCCCATTTCCTGTTGGACGCGTAATGGTTATATTAATATTGCTAGGATGCTAAGCGAAATGCTTCTTTATGATAATTAAATAAAAAGCTCTTGGAATTTGATAAATTGGTACTTTGGAAAATTGTTATAAATTTAAAATGCAATGGATTCGAATGTTGATGGTCGAGTCTATGCTGATGGTGTAGTGCTCTCTTCGTACCCCGTAAGGGTACTAGTGTGACGATATGCATTATGACCCTGTTCTGATAACTGCTGAACGTGGGCCTCCCGTAACGAGTGTCCTTGTGCACTTATATTTATACTTAATACCCATAATGCTTACGTTAAGCTAGTGGGCTGGGGATCGCACAGCACAGCAATAGTGAGATTTATAATCGAAGCAAGTCGCAAAGCGTCGACTTGACCGAAACAAGTCAAGGTTGTATTTTATCAGTAACTTGAAGCTCAGGGAAGGCTAAGGTTGCTGATAAGCTGCCACTCTCGGTTATTACATGACATCACATCGTTAGGCGTGCCTTTAAGAAATTGAACCCTTCGTAAAGGTCAAGAAATACTTTGATAGGTGAGTGGATTGAAGGGTGAATTGTTGAACTTTATCCATGAATTTTACTATATTATCACGCCAGATCCTTTACGGTGTGGGCAGGAAGCTTCGATTGCCAAATATTTCTATACCTAAAAACCTCACTGACTTCTTATTCTTGGTCAGGTTTAATTTATAGGTACCATTCGAAGGTAAAATCTAAAGATATATCTAAAGACATATTCAACACCACTGTGTTTACCACCACCATACACTTATCAATGTATCTGTGTATTTTAAACTCTCAGTACCTATTTTTTCCAAATATACAGTCGTATTTCCAAAGCTCATCTATCCATTCGATGTTAATATCCAATCCTTTTAGTTTCATTGCTTTTGCACTATTGCATCACCGCGCCAACGCTTTTATGATCCCGAAATATCCAAACTCACCTCTGGTTTATGTAGTGTTCTTACGTTGCCATATTTCATCTCGTTAGTGTGACCACACTGGGAATTGGCGAGTGGACTGTTCAAGATTTCCTTTTCCTTCTTACATTGATGAAGAATTACGTCTCATTTTATATCTTGATATTTTTGCTAGTGATTCAGATTCTATATTTGCGGTCGGTGTATGAAAATAGGCTCACCACCTATTCTATAGTGAGACGTTAACGTAACTGGTGATACATGGGAGTGTACTATACTCCTCTGCCTACCTCTTGAGGGATTACAGGTGTGATGTTATAGTTTACGTCCAGCGGTATCGTGGTTTAAATTTTTTGAGGTAGCTTTGCTTAGTTTCGTTATCTAATGTGTCTCGAGTCTACGTCACTAAAACTCCATGCACATACAGCTTTAGTGACTTTGCATTTGTCAACAGCATTATGCTTGTGTCTGTTGTCTGAATTACTACGAAAAGAATTTGCTGTTGTTATTTAAATATTTCTTGAAAGTAGTGGGAACTAGGCCTATGTCCTGCAGTGGACTCAAACGGGCATATGTTGACGGTAACCAGAACGGAGATACTAAAGTGATCCTCCAAATAAAGTAAAATTAGTTTTTGCAGTGAAAATCATTAAATCGTCCTAGATGGTCAAATCGTTTGGTGTGCTCTAATACAGAGTGTAAGGCGATCAATCTGTGGCGCGTATGACGTCATAACGGCTATAATTATTTATCTAACATTAGGTAGAAGCTCGTCCGGTGAATTTTTAATTTTTATAGACAGATACTTCAGTTCAGTGTTTTAGTTTTCAAATTGAGAGAGGGGTTCGAGTCAATGCCATGCCTCTCTCCGTCGTAATATATTTATGTCTAAAGAAATTTATACATATTATATAAGAATATTTAACATTACGCCTGTAATCCACGAAGAGGTAGGCAGAGGAGTGTAATACACTCCTACGTATCACCGGTTACGTTTACGGCCCACTATGGAATTGGCGGTGTGTCTCTTGCCTGTAGTCTATGTACGTTGTATATTAAATCTAATATTTTCATCGTGTAGGATATCCGTTCCGTGGTACCTGTTAGTGTTACAAAAATGTGAAGCAATAGAGAGTAATATAAATAAATGTAGGCAGTGGGCAGGGCAGAGCAGAGCCGAGCAGTACCTCAGTCTTTACAGACCTCAAGCACTTCTTCTGCATTCAACACTCTCTTCGCAAACCGACACCGGAATCCAAGACCTCGAATCAAAATCATACTTTATATAAAATATTTTGTCGCTGTTGGGTTTTTACGATCGACAATAACATTATAATTGTATATTTTATTATAATTGTCAAGAAGACGATATAAAAACTATTCTTTATAACATATTTAATATACCCTCTTACATTTAATTGCCGGATTTATAACAGCATATATTTTTTTAAATGGCATTAAAACCCTTTTATGTCCGGTACGATTATGAAATCAACATTACATTGACTCGAGTTTACATACACAAAAAAGATTTATTATTGTTTTAAATATATTAATCGTAATATCACACCAGTAATCCTCGAACAGGTAGGCACAGTGGTGCAGGTACACGCCTTTCACCTATTGCCATACAACGGAGTCAAATCCGTACTCCGAACCATTACTAAAAATTCTAGTTAGTACTACAATCCAATAGGATTAGAGCCAGGACCTCTAGAGGGGCAGTCGCGCGTGGCAGACAGCCATTAATTTTCTCTCATATTACAAACTCTAGCTCATACTCGGGCAACATAGTTTTTCCTAAATAGTTTTATTTAATTTGTTAATAAATAAAATTTTAAAAATAATTTCATCGACACATAAAGCCAATTTTTTCAAGTGTTTAAAATTAGAACTGCTTTGTGGCTGTTTTTCCATATTTATATATTAACGTCGTGCAGCGCAGGGTGGTGTATTGTGGGAACAATATACTTCCAATGTTTACATTTCAATGGGATGAAGTAGAATAGAACAATGCGGTCTGTCACATCTTGTATCTGTAATGTCGTGTCAACAAGCCACGATGCGGTATACTATTATGCTATCTTCGTGTCAGGATCCTCACGGGCTAGGCAGAGTGCACCAAGTGTCACATGCAGTCCATCGTTCCAGACCTATTGTGCTCCTATGTACATTTACCACTCTCTTCATAGACGCTCTTCGTTTGCGGGGAGATATTATTTATATTATACATAATTATACTGTTAGTGACTGATCCCAAGGTTTTTGTTCATCATCATCACCAGACTATTCCCGTCCACCCTCACGCCCACCACAGATGTACCCTCGAACCCCAGTCCCAGTTCGGCAATCCCAACTTCGATTACAAAGTGTATCTCAAACAGTATACTATCAAAAAATCCGCGTGTCAGGAGCTCAATGGAGAATGAGGTATCCCGGATAAGTCCGCAACTAGTCGGGCTATCCCGAAAAAAATTCACGTGAGCTATGTTAGTACATCATAGATCTTAAATACAGCGAAATTAAAACATTACTTGATAAAAGTATAATAGGAAAGCATGTCAGCTCTGTAAAGTGAGAAATACTTGGCATTCCGTGCTCTCTGTCTACCACTTAAGGGACGTGGCGTGATGACATAAAAATAACAGTGTCCGTTTCCATAAAAATCTGTCATAGTAGTATCTTAATATCCGCCATTCTAGTATGCTAATGTAAAAAACACCTGTAAGAAATTATTCCAAAGTTGATTATCTCCGTACAAGGACTAGTGAGGCGCCGGCTTTAGATCGCGCGGCGTTCGGTTTTTGCGATATTATTAGACGATGTTCATGCGTGCGTCCAGTAATAAGTCGCGTACGCGTCTCCACGTTAATTTTCAATGTTTTATAATAAACGGAACGCAGCCGTGCATGCAGAGGCAATATGAACACATCTTTGCAACACACAGTGTAGTGTTGGTTAAACCATCTTTTCGTCCGTGAAGAACAATATTTTTACATCTTTTTGTAAGAATTCTGCGCGCCCCTGGAGTATGAGATTCGGTTAAAACTTACACAAAGTTATAATGTATGTGTAACTCCTATTAAGAATACATTAAAATACATTTAACGAAACATTTATTGCTTACTTTCATTCTAGCAATGACACACACGTAAATGGCACAGAATAGAGATTTATAGTTATAACGGTTTGACATATAATTTAAGTAACGTTTAAACTTTAATGAAATGCGGTCATATTTCGAACACTGCTGGGCTACCTATCTCGGAATGAGACAGCCGTGTGGGAATTATTCCGAGATATTATTATCAATGATACACAAAGGCAATGTTGATGGGTGCAAGTGTCCAGGGGGGAGGTCACGGCTCACCGATCTTGACCAAATAGCTCACATACCCGCTGTTGAAGGATTCAGAAGTCTCCGTAATCGGCGTGCGTGTGTGGAAGTGTGATGAATGTGGAAGAAGCACATCAGCTCTGTAAAACACCGAGATATTTGCTATTTGGTGCTACTGCCTACCCCGTAAAGGAACTGGCGTGATATATATCAATATTAATACATTACGATGATTTATCTGCTCGCTGATCGATAAATTCTATTCAGGACATTTCGCGTGTTCGCAGAGTGTCCGCATATGTGGATATTTTTAGCATGTCTTGTCGTGCATGCAAATCATATGAATTGCTTGTACATATATACATACATACATACATACATACATACATACATGTGTTCTATTTATAATTGTGAGCTTCGGATCGCGAACGAGATTCTGTGTCACTGGACAATATTCTATTTACCCTAGTACCTACGGGGTAGGCAGAGAGAAATGAAATAAAAAGTCTGTTGTTTATCGAATATGCGACAGGTAAGTCATCGTGGTTCATAAATACATGTTATTATTACACCGCTACGACGGGTCTCATACGGCGTAGGCAGTGTGCATTCACCACGCTCTTCGTACAAGCGTACCGCAGTTTGTATGATCGTCGGTATGCAAAGCGCAAGACAAAAAGTATATTAGTGTATTGGAGACTGAAGTGTCGTTGGTTTAGAAATAAAATAACATTGACAATAGTTTAACATAACTAAATGGTTGTAAGTATTTATTTTAACTAGAAAAAAAATACAAACAAGAAAAGTGGTCAAAATGATGATACAAATGTTAAGCAATAGACGATCTAAACTTGCATTAAAATAGTACAAATTTATTTATTATAGTATAAAAATATTTATATACATAATATAATATACGGACAAGCTTAACTGAAGTATGTTTTTTGAACCTATACGAGGTCCTTCACGAGTTCTCGACGGTTGCAGCGAATACGGCCGGAGATGGATGAAGGACCTCGTATAGATTTGAAACTAGTCGGGTCATGACGAAAAACCGTACGTTAGTCAACCCGGGACATATTTAACAATGTGTATTAAACACTCACGAACCACTTCATAGTAACACTTTTGTATAATTATTAATGGCATAAAAAAATAACCGATTCTCTTTTGTCCTTTCTTTCATTCAACGTAATCGTAACAATACCGTTGCCGGTGGTTACCTTGTATATCTCAACGCTCTCTCGTATTGTACAAGGTATTTCTGATCTCGATTTTTAAATACCTCAATGCTAGACGAAGGGACGTCTGATGTCCACGGCCAGACGTCAAAGCTTCAGAGTGATATTTGATGTTAGTAACAATGTATAAATATACGTCTATTTCAATAATGGTGTACCGAATTTTAATAGTTAATATTAGAGATACATCGAGTTATTCGGCGGGTTATATTTAGTTAAAAAATTGCCGAGTTTTGACCAAGTACTCGGTTCGTACGTAGGTATATCTTGAAAGTATTCAAATAACTTGACACAATTGTATTCTTTTTATTAAATCTTGGCGAACGCATTCTTTTAATGATTTATATATTTATATATTTCATGATCATCATCAGCCCATGTAGTCTACTGCTGGACATAGACCTCCCCTGAGGGGTAATGCCCATAATCCCCACACTGGACATGCGGGTTGGGGTAATTGATAAATTAATATTTAATGAAGGCATAATATAAAGTTGTTAAATATTAAAGTTGTTTATTATTATTACCGTAATAAAAAGCATTTGACAAGTTTATTTATTACGTTTTCGTATAATTTGAACAATACATTTTAGACTAGTAGTTTTTATAATAAGTTACGTTAGTTTTTATAATAATTTCACAATTCTATCGTTGTAAAAATATCTTTCTTTCTTTACAGAAAAACCTGCAAATCCTGCGGGTGTGATCGATTGAAGCACTCCGTGTACCACGAGGAGCTGAGCTCTGTTCGCGATCGACTCGGCTTGAGGGAGTCTAGAGGAGCTCACCTTACGTACGACAATAGCCCGCCAGGACTCACTGCTAAACAAGTACAGTACTGTTTAATTTTGTAATTGTCTGTAGTCTTAAAAATATTGGTGTCAAATTTTTTATAGTATTATAACTGAAAAGTATTCTCATGAACGTTCAAAATAATTTTACTTTCTAGTATATCATATAGATATAATATTTCATTTGCATTATTCCAGACTGAACTTTACTGGGCATCATTAGCGGAGCGCGCGCCAACTGGTATAGGTGGCGCCACGGGCGCGGCGGCGTGGCGCGCGTGGAGAACTAGAGCTCTTGCAGCACAATTACCGAAACAAGATCTGTCACTTGCACACTGTCGGCACATTGATGAAGATCATCGCAAACAGTTCGAAGATTTCGTCGCTGCTCGCAATGAAATAGCTCTTGATATTGGTACGTTACCTACAGCGCCATCTAGTGTTCAGTAGCTGTTCGAACATTACTAACATGTAAATCGAATTTTACCTTTAGGAATCGCCTGTCAACATCACGGTGCGTCGGTGGAGTGCATGGGGTGCACTAAACCAATTCGAAGCGGGAACATTGTAGTCCAAGCACCCAGGATAGGTGAAGAGGTAAAAGATTCATTTATTTAATGTATCACTTTTGGAAGAAATATAGTCTCAGAATTCTATCATAGATGTCGCTATTCGTTTATGTTCAGAATAACTGAATATAGTTTCTACTACTCAACATATGATGCCGTAAATTACAATTAACTTTCTGTTGCAGGCATCGTTTCATCCAGCATGTTTTACCTGTTCGGAATGCGATGAGCTGCTCGTCGAGCTTGCTTACTGTGCTCTTGATGGCCGGCTGTACTGCGTCCGCCATTATGCCGAACGACTTAAGCCAAGGTGCCACGCCTGTGATGAGGTAAGCAAATAATGTTTTGAACCAAAAAAGAAATCAGTTTGTTACAGTCTTTAAAAAGTCCCTTTGATAGTATATAGCAATGTGTTTTTTCAGACTCCACGAAGCGCGATTTTTGTAATATATTAACAATTGCAGACTACTTTGTCTTTGGGTACATACTTAGTTCTTTAGCCTTTTAAAAAACTACGGTACAGAAAAAAATTTAAATAGAACATCTTAAAGAGAGATTACTTGCCTTTCACCTAGTTACGATTTCTGAGAAAAAAAGAGAAAATAAAAAATCTTACAAACATATATCGTGACTTTAAAAATAAAATAAACAACATTAAAAAAGAACAAATATTAAAAGTATAATCATCTCTAACAGTCAAAGGAAATGTGAGCTAACGTTACCTCGAAGTGTATATCGACATCTAAACATAACCAAAAATAAAACTATTCGATAGTATTGATTAGAAGCCAAAGCTATTTTTAGGTCTATTAGTAGAAATCTTTTCCTCACCTTTAATCAGTGACTCACCGTATCTTGTTTTCATTTGTTCTTTCTGTTGCCGGAGGAGCGTTATCTTAACTACTTATTCCAAATGTACATATTTCAAACTGAAGTTTGATGCAAATTATTATCAAATATGCTGTAGTTATTTTAATTTAAAAAAAATATTTAACCATTTAAGCTCTGAACTGGACACTTGTTGTTTGTTACCAAACAGTGAATATTTGATTGAGCGTTTAACGTATTAATAGTTAATAAATATAATATTGCTCATTTGGTTTTTTTTAACAGATTCCTTTCTCAAGGAACTCGCGAAGTGTTAAACCATCTAAGTTATATGTGGTCTTATGGTTTAAGGACATGAAAGAGCGTTGCCAAGAAGCCGGTGAATAGCACAGTCAAGGGTGGATCCATTGGGGGGCTTCATGGGGTCAATTTTTAAAGGGTTCAATTGCCAAAACTAACGTTCCTGGCTTTACATTACTTAATGTAATAGTAATTACATTTAATTTACAGTAAGTAATTACATTTAATGTAAGTTATCTTAATCTTTTTAGTGATCGTGTTCTACACAATGTTGCATCACGTACATTATGTCTGTCATATTTTTAGGACGGTGAAGATATGATCTGCTCCTTGATCTTAGCACAATCCAGATACCTGCCTTTGTAATATTAGTACTGAGATATTATATATTAGCAAGTCGCGTAACAAACAAACTACGCGAACAAATCAACCAACAACACTATTTATTCCTGTCCGCCGAAACGCCCGCGCCATTTGACATTTGCCAGCGGTCCGATAGTTAAACGTACCGATTTATTCTGAATTTGACCGTTTTGAATTTGGTTCGAATGGAACAAATTCAAACTGACAGTTCTACTACTTGGCAGTTTGTCAGGAAAAGTGTAGCCTTGTACCTTAAAAAAATGTTGTTTATGATTATTTATTAGCGTTTAAAATAATCCTGTATAGCTAAACTGACCATTTTTTTTAACTCAAAACGGGACGTTATTTATTAGCGTTTGAATTACGAGTAGTCCTGTATAGTATAGTGCGTCTCATCGGCAAGTAATCGGGCGGAATATTTATGTACAATTATGACAAAAAAAATTTAAAGGGAAGTTTTCGTGTCTTATATTTTTTAGACATATGGGTTTTTAATTTTAGAACATATATGATGAACATATATCTCTTATTAATTTTGGCGATATCTCCTAAACTATCTGCTCAATTTCAATTCCGTTCATTGTTTTCAAAAGGTCTCGAGCTACTTTATAAGCTGGACACGAACAATCAATTCGTTTATTTAAACTGATTTTAAATCGAATTTATATAGAATACAGAAAAGGAGACGATTTTCTTTAAACATAATAAAACCTAGTGTTTTACTCGTACATATAATCTCGATGTTTTGTTCCGATAATAAGAGTTTTTTATTCCTTATTATTATTTTATAGCTTAAATCCTACAAATTCACTGAACATTGGTTACGGTTCTTTTAAAAAACGAAGATCAACATTTCAAAAGTCATCGTTTCTTGTCGCCCAGCGTCTCGTCGTAGTGATGTTTCGCTGAGAGAACAGTTATCATAAGGCTAAAAGAAAGAACAGTACAGAATATAATATTATCTGTTTTTTGAATTTCAATTACCTATTAAAGAAATTATATTATCCTGGTATATCGCTTACGGAGTAGGCAGAAAGAACAGAGTGTCAAATATCCTCAGTATGAATGTACATATATCTATAATTTAAATTCATTTTATTCATCGTAAAGTTCATTACATTGTATTGTGCACAATGAAGTGTACGATTCTATATTTAAAAGTTTCATAATCGTATTTGTGTCACGCTATGAGGAATTATCAGCGGAGCGCAGGGGCGGAACACGCGGTAAATGACAGCGTTCAGAATTTAATAATACCGTGAAGTCAACTGATTGGTTTTGTCAATATTACGCTGATTATATATTTTCAGCACGTTTACTGGCTAAAATAGAGAAAAGTCTTTAGTTTTATGTGTAGTTTTAATCGACTAATATGTACAATACACGAATTTTATAATGTATTGTACACACAATTAAAAGTTGCAGTATAGAAACATTAATGCATGCTATGTGCACAGAACGGCGGTCTTTTAGCTACATTAATAATCTGTGGTTGACCACTTCTTAACAGAGTACAGATTGTAAATTACTATAAAATGTGTACTTATTTGTTGGTAAAAAATCTGATTTTATAGTTTAATAAATGTAATTTTTTTAAGTTCCTGTTAAATCTAGCTAGCTATATGAAATTATGTGATAAGCTGTATAACATATAGTAAAACTTACAAATATTACCACATCATTGTAAACGTTGTGCGGAAATATTTTGTAAAAGTCGCAAAACAAACGCAAGTGCGTTCTGAAGACCTTATATTTGACAATATTAATACAGCGCAAGTGCGTCCCATTCACACGCGGGCTGCACTTTTCACGTAACGGCCCGTCGTAAAACACACGGCCAAATGGAACGGCGCCCCCGCACGCCAGGCACTTGTAATAATGAATTATTCTTATAATATCAACAACCTATTCACGGTATTTTTACTTGGCCTAATTATTATTATATAATGCGCCAGATCCTTCGCGAGGTGGGCAGAGAGCATGGAGTGTCCATTGGCGATTCTAAAAGATCTGCGTTTATCCTGCATCCTACATTTATCAGTCTCCACACATGAACGCTGCTGTTAATAATGTTATATAAAAGTCAGAAGCCTCCGAAACCCTCGTGCGTGTATCAAAAGAACGATGATAATAAAATCACGTCAGGTCCGTAAGGATAGGGATGTTTGACACTCTGAGCTCTCTGCATACCTCGTAAAGGACCTAGCGTGATGATACAATAAAAAAAAAATTAAAATAATTACGAATGATAAGACACTAGATACAGTTAACTATTGACGTATTTTAAATTACTAGCAGGAAAAAAAAAATTATGTTTGTCATTTTTAATATTTTCCTAACACCTCTAGTTGTACTTTACTGTTGATAGAATTTTATTTAACCTTCAAGTAGGAGCGCTGCGTTCAAGTTTATATTTCTGTGGAAGTAATCTGTTCCCGATGTGAAATAAATTTCATAAAATCACGTCACTATGATTTATTATCCTTGCCGTCTTATCTCTGAGTTTTTGCTAGACACAATTTGCAATTAGAAACCACTTTCTACCTAGATTTTCTCACATAAAGTTGAATTACTTTTGCATCTCTCGAGCGGAATCGATATAATTAGCATCCAGTACATTCTATGAGCAAAATAGGCATAGTGGTGTTCCTCCTCGTGCTAGTGTTACGTTTGAATAAAATACACTGGATATATATACATTACACCAGCTATTTATTACAGGACGTGAAAATAGGAAATTTTTGTATTAAATAGTTATTTTTTATTGTGTTTTACAATTTCTTGGCTGAATTTGTTTTGCCGCGTCATGGAGGACGAGAATGTGAGTAATCTAATTTGAATAATGTATCCGTTTTCGCGCGTATCAATCAAAAAGTTATATCCACAATCTGTCAATGAAATATGTTGGGCATGTGGTTAAGGAATAAAAATAAACTCTTAAACACTAACAACACTACGTTTCTTCGCACCTTACAAGTAACCAGTTGCTATACACTCATCGGAATATTTGCGCGCCTTTTTGACGAGGGCCACTTTTGTTAAGTATTTTTGTGATTTAACTAACCAGAGACAAAGCGTATCAATTTTTTTCATTCGGTATGTATAGAAGTATAATATTACTATTTAATTACATTTAAGTATACTTTATTTTGTTGCATAGGATTTACGATAGAGTATAATTGTGACTAATTTTCTATATAAAACTTAATAATCCTGAATCACCTGTGATATTTTATAGATAGTAGGTAGGTATCTTTTTAACATGTATCTTTAATTAGTAATGATTTGATGCTATTTCTTCACTCAAATGGGCTTAGATGAATAATGGCTTAACTTTTAATATCACTCGAGTGTGCGTATCTGAAGTGCTAGCCTATATTCAGTTCGAATGAATTATTAATGCATTCCTATATTCAATCACATTAATGTTAGTAACGTTTTGTGTTTAAACGCTTTGACTGGATTTGCTCGTGGTAATTTTCCAGGCGAATTTGTAAGTTAATTGTATTTTATTTTTGGTTGTTAAATCTCTCTTGTTATTGAGTTTTATTTTAAAATTGACATATCTAACTATTGACCAATTTTCTTGTCAAAGATGTATTTGAACAGTGATTAGTTTAAAATAAACAGCAATTTTTAAATTCTGTGAAATCTATCGCAGGGGCGTAGACCGCTTCAGATTAGACGAACTGAAGAATTTTTCATCGATCCTCTAAATAGCAATCGATCGCTTTGAAGTCGTGTCGTGCGAGCTTGTTTATAGACACTAGTTCGATGTAATAAATATAATTGACGCACACACGCGACAAGGAACACTTCTTAACTCTCTAACGGTCGCCAACTCTGAACTCAATACTCATTCGACAGTTACCGAGGACGTATCTCCTCCATCCTTTGTCTCCAAAACGGAAATTCTAAAAGTTGCAAGTGAACCTCACTTTGTCCGATTCGAAATTTGAATTAGCGCGCGAATTGTATAACGCGGTTGTGAAATTGTGTGCGTTCGAAAATCTCCAATAAGGTTACAATCGCTGTGAGTGAGACGCATGTGATGTATTTATTTCGTTACTAAAATTCTGCGACCATAAGTGTTTTATTGACTTATGTATTTTTATGATTTATGTATCTTTCTTTCCAATAATTATGTATCTGTGGTGTTTAATCTTTTAACGAATATCTTTTAAATCAAATATGTATATACATTTATATAATATTTTAAAAAAAAGTTTAAGAGATTTATTTAGCTGTAAAGCGATGCAAATATCTTTACCGATATGTAAAAGTTTTAATCTTAAACACAGTGGCAATCTAACTAACCCGGCTCAAAACTGATTTTGCCACTCGTTGACAGATGGCGCGCTAACGATAAAGTTAATATGGTGTTCTTAAAAAGGAAACATAAAAACTAAAACATTTCAACATCACTTTAAATTATATTAAAAAAATATATATATTTTCATGAATAAAACCTTAGTAATTAACAATGTCCCTACTCACTTTTTATCTTAATGTTCTGCAGTTACAAATTATGGTAATATCCCCTTCATATAGCACACTTTCAAAACTTGGTTATAAAAATATGACTCATTTCAATTTAATCGTATATTCAATTGAAATGTTATATACATATATTACGAGCTGAGCATCAAAAAATACAGTGCATAGTGACGGCATCGTCTGAAGCATTATTATGACATTATAATTCAAATTCATATAATTACGGACATTTGACACGACGAATTCGTTACTAAATTTACTTATAACGTAGTGAATTTAAGAGTTTAATTTGAACCCTCATCCTTCGTGTACATACTACAGAAGGTATATAATGAAGGGTAATTAAATATTATATTAAATACATTATTTTTAAATTTCCTGTCATACTGAGTAGGGAAGTAAAGTCGATCAATATGCAAAATTCGTGTGTCAAATATAATATGTTTGCTATTTTTCAAACTTATCTACAAAATGAACCCAAGAAACAAAACATGAAAAACGAAAAATGACAAATGGTGACTTCTTTCAATAAGTTGCTAGGAAGATAGCTATGGTAATAAAAAAATTGAATGTTTTTTCGTAAGAAAGTCTGCCTCGTTGGTCGTGTTTGTTGCAAGTGCGACTGCCGATCGGGAGGTCCCGGGTTCGATTCCCGGGTCGAACA
>DWDV01000487.1:0-16508 GCA_018245615.1 Mimoniades ocyalus | reverse complement strand
TGTCCGGGAGCAGGGGGGATAGGGGATGCGTAAGTGGGTGGGGTTGAGACGTGGGGTGTGGGGGTGGCAGTCACATGCTAAGAATTGATTTAATTCCATTTTTTAAATGAAGAGCCTACTTGCTTGTTTATCTTCATTAAAAATTATTATAATATTGCGAGGGTATATTAAAAATAACAATGCAAGTGTTTTGTTAGCGCTTTGTGTCACAGTACAGAGGATGCAGAACTCAGGTTTCAATATAAATGTGGTGTTATTATTAATTTAACTCAGTGTGGACGCGGAAGCAACACCAGCAAGCTATTCGTCATGCAAACAGTTTTATCCAGTAGTTCATAGTAGGCTATTCCCTCATTCCCTCATTACTGGGTACATTGTAATTTATATTAATATATTTCTCTTCTTCACGACTGCATTCCGTGAAGGGGTAGGAAGAGGAGTATAATAGGTACTCGTCCACTTTTTCATCAGTTATATTATACGTTCCGTAGAATAGGAATCAACCTATTGCTATATGTATCGGGCGCAAATCCAGACTAAGAACTACTATTAGAGATTATAAGCTTAAAAATAGTATCCGACCCGGGAATCGAACTCGGGGCCTCTCGATCAGCACTCGCGCTAGCAACCACTTGTCTAACTTCAGTAACGAACGAGGCATAATTGTATTATTCTCCTAATATCATTAGTGTATGTATGAATGTATCAGAAGTTCGTCAGATCTGTAAGGGTCGAGATATTCGGCGCTAAGTGCTCTCTACCTACCCCTTAATGGCTCGTGAGGCGTTGTAAAAAAATATTGCGTTGAATAAGAAAAAACTGATAAGATCACCTATTGTTATGTGTGGCGGTGCAAGAATCGCAATATAAGTTAAGCGATTTTTAGCACGCGAATTGCATGTTCGAAGCAGACGCTCAAGGCGCGCGTTATCTTATCTTTGGTGTGTCGTTGGGGCGCAGATGATTGAGCTATAGCTGGATGATGAGATGATTAGTCTGTGGATGTTTTGTATAATCTGTTATAACTGCATATGTCCATACATACATACATATGTATTGTGTTGTACCCGCGATGTTTTCTTCGCGGTCTTACTGAGATTTAATTTTTGTGAATTTCATGAATGTAACTATTGGATATTCTAAATTAGATGTCTTGATAATAGCTCGGAGTCTGGATATGTGCCCGGTGTATGGCAATAGGCTCACCACCTATTCCATAGTGGGACGTGAAAGTAACCGGTGAAACGTGGGAGTATTCTACATTCCTCTGCCTACCTCTTCGGGGATTACAGTCGTGATGTTACGTATCAATAACTTAAATCAGTCCACTGCTGGACTTAGGCCTTCCCCAGTGATTGCCCACGTGTCTTGTCCTCGACTTGCCGCATCAAACTTCTGAACGCAGCCTTTCGCAATTTCGCAATGATATTAGAAATATGAAATGAAAATTAATATTATAATAATATGTAAACGACTTTTGATACGACCCTCTAATATTAGCAAGGCCTGGATGTCATCGACCCTGCTCCGTGCAAATTCACATCAAAGCACCGAAATACGAATCCATGCAAAAAGGGCTGAAATGGAGGGATCTTTTGACCGGGGCCCATTTATTCGTGTCGCTATTTCTTAGGGTCCTAGGGGATTAAAAAGTATTACCAGTTTTGAAGGATTCTCATTTAAAATTCTTTTGACATTTTGTTTTACATTTTCTATTACATCGGCCATTTTCATTTACATTTCGTGTGAGGTTAAGACAATAATGTTATTCAGTCTGTATGTTAATAAAATATCAAAATCCATTGACTAAGATGGAACACGTTGTAAGTAACACGTACCTAAAAAATATTTATAAAATAGCAAATTAAAAAAGAGACATTAAAAAAATCTAACCATAAAAACCATTCGTTATCCTATGCACTGATTAAAATACATAATCAGTTATATAAAGATAAGAGACAGATAATAACAATGAACAGATCATTTCAGAACAAAACATTCAGTTTGTGTTGAAATGCTTAATGATTTATCTTTTATATGTATGTGTGTATATAATTAGTAACAAGTAGCAAACGTGACACGCCTACGATCCCCGAAAGGGTAGGCAGATTGTATTACACCTACACGTTGAACCAGTAACGTTTACGTCCCATTATGGAATAGGTAGTGAGTCTGTCTCCATACACCGGTCATATATCCAGGCTCCATGTAACCACTAGAAATTATAAGTAGAAATTCTAAGCAAGCAAAAACCAATAGTACCTGACCCGGGATTCGAATCGGGAACCTTTCGATCAGCAATCGTGTGTGCAACCACTCGACCTCATAGGCGGTCATTACAAGTAGTTACAATAAATAGACTATATTATATATACTGAGTGACAGCTAACAATGTTGAAGGATTTCTCAGAATTCTAATTAGAAGGTGTAGTTCCAAGTATTAGATATGTTAATGTAATTTTTTTGATTCACAATTATAGAATTGCTTAACAGAATTATAGAAGCCACGGAGTTCCTTAATAGAGGAATTAGTTGACTGAGACATCGAGTAGTCTAAGCCATGAGGAGATCCAAATCATCAAAACTATAGAATAGAGCTTCAGAGCACCCTCAACCCTTCGCCACAGTCCTTCATATCAGGTTGATGTAGAGTAGAAAAAAGTACAGAATTGTTAAATCTATAATTATACAAGCACAGTATGTTTTATTTAATTTGATTAGAAACGCAAACTATTTAATAAGTTATTTGTCTATTAAGTCTCTGTCTTACAAAACAAAAACGCTATTTAACAACAGAAGAAAGAAAAACAAAATGGCGTAGATACTTACTTGGCGTATTTTATAAGTAACATCATTTACTTTTTATTTTATATGAATTATTTTTATAATATAGTAGTATTTTACATGAGAAATACAAGCGTGATATGTTATTATTTTGAAGTACGCAGCAAGTTGCAAACAGCTGACTAGTTGACAGCCTGCGTGCGAATTTACTTCATGCGCCATCAATATTTTGTCAACTGTATCCACACTATTATATCAGCGGCAGTGCCAGGCACATGGCTAACCACGCATTACGTCATAACCGCGTGAGCTGTTACTCACGACGACAGTATTGTAATAAACTCTTCGTGAGTAATCAAAGTATTCAGTAATAATTTTAATTATTATAAAACTTAAAATACCACGAACACATTGCGGTGTCTTTCTTTAAGTGAATTGGTATATTTGTTATGTCACATTGTTTGGTTATTAAGTATATATATATATTCATGATTTAAATATGTACCGGCTTAAATTGTATATATTTAGATCGGGACAATGGGATAGTTTGAGACCTTCCGAGCTTGCAGCACGCACCGACCTCGCGGCGGTGTCTTAATACGGAAAACATACTATTTATAGTTGTACACTTCGATACATTTTACATGTGTATATGAAATTTTTCAGTTTAAATTCCAATGTACTCGTATTATGTATTGAAATTTAAAGCGAAATACAAATTTGGAAGCTTTAATGGAATCATTGGATTGGATACCATTTTCGAAACTTGTGTCATCTCAAGTTATTTGCGGTTATGTATTTAAGTTCTACTTGATGCGGTGATGGAAAATATTGTCAGGAAATATATACTCATATGTATAATTACAAATATGCATGTAAACGTAAGATCTCGCCTGTAATTCCTGAAGAGCTAGGCAGAGGAGAGTAGTACACTCTCAGGTTTCACTAGTTCCGTTTTGTAAAGCATTTTAAGTTTTGGCACGCCTCTGGTAACACTAATACTCTAACACTAAAATAATCTTTTTTACACAAATCCTACTACATCTAGAGTTATCGGAACGTCCATTTGTTTATAATTAATATCTTATTAGCATGCAAGTGTAGGACGCACCACGTGGGAGACATCTGCCACTGAATTTGTCGTATGACTGATTCTTCGTGTCAGCGTCCATCAGCATTGACGCATTAGATCGTGACATTCATGCAGTATTGATAGCATTACACTACTCTTAAATGACATGCAATTTATTTACTCAATAATTCATAGTTGATAATAGTTTAAAATGTACATAAAAATTCACATAGATGCTTCTAGAACGAAAGCTGACAGGCTTAGCGCTGTAGTGACAATGGCACCGATCCAAATCTCTGCGTCAATAGATAATAACTTCGAAGTCAGACGTTATTAAGTCTCATTATTGAATCCTGTTATTCACTAACTGGCTTGTTGGTTTGACAGTTAGATATCTTGACTGTACCGTCGCAGGATGTAGATAGGATTTTCTACCAGGATATACGAGTATAATATATTAAGAACAAGAGTAATTGTGATGCGGTCAGGTCACCAACCTAGTACAGGGGCCGTTGCGACCTGTCTGTATGTAAGTTCATAATCAATTTTTTTTTTTTTTATACAATATTAACTTAATCAGTGGGACGTAAACGTAACTGGTGAAACGTGGGAGTGTACTACACTCCTCTGCCTACCTCTTCGGGGATTACAGGCGTGAAGTTACGTCCTGTACGTAACTGTAGGGCATAGCTCTCCTCTCAGAATGAGAACTGTTAAGACTTTAGTCTGCCTCGCTAGCCAATTGCGAGTTAGTTAACTTCATAGTCCATAGAGGAGCACATTATGTGGCACTCGAAAGTCTGCAGGTTGCCTCACGATGTTTTCTTGTGCCGTTGGAATAAGTGATACTTAATGTTAAAACGCATATAGTTTTGTAAGGAAAGAGTTGCACGCGAGGATTTAATTTCATAAAGCTCCTACTCTTATTATTTTTATATCATAAACCTTGGTCCTCGAGAGGTTAGAGTTTATAAGCTTTTAGAAAAAAACATGAAACATTGTCATGCACTTTTCAGAAAAGCCACTCTAACATTAGATTCGTCAAACGGCATTACAAAATACCACAGCGTAATCCGAGTGCGTTACGAGACACGTACGTTTCTCAGAAGCTCTAGCCAGGCCCTGATGAGTTCTACGAATGACGACGGAATGAATAGAAAAAAAACTACCGCTTGATAGGCTGAAGTACCTACATGTACTAAGGTAATCGTGTCATACTGTGTAATATTGGGACGTGTGACACTGGTCTTTTGTGCTGTGGTCTGTTACGAAACGTACGGTACATGTTTAAGTATATTGGCTTAATAATAATGTTTTCCCATTGTTGGGCACGCGCTACCCCTAATAGAGGGATTTTCCGTTATGCTCGTGCCATCCGTTTTTTGTTTGCTGCAATTTTTTTTTTTTTAATGGCTGTAATGTCTGCTTAACTGGTCTGGTGATTTGACTAATCAACTGTCCTAAATATTTATTAGACATTATATATGTATTAATACTCTCAATGCATAATTTAATCAATATTTAATGTCATGAGGTTATTATCCACTTCGCGTGAATCAGGACGAATGAATCATTTCTTAATATGTATTACTAATTAACTAACCGATAATATTTAACATATATACACAAAATGTGCGTGTATTTTATAAAGTACCATTCATTTCTATTTATGAAGTGAATAATGGGCAGTAAAAATAATAACGTGTTAACAATTTTACTTAATTTGTAACTGTAGATATTTTACTGCCTCGTTGGTCATGTTGGTTGCAAGTGCGACTGCCGATCGGGAGGTCCTGGGTTCAATAGCCGGGTCGGGCGCTACTAAATTTTTCTAATTTAGATTTTCTAGTAGTGACTCGGAGTCTGGATATGTGCCTGGTCTATGGCAATAGGCTCACCACCTACTCCATAGTGGGACGTAAACGTAACTGGTGCAACGTGGGAGTGTTCTACATTCCTCTGCCTACCTTTTCGGGGATTACAGGCGTGATGTTACGTTTTGTAGATATTTATCTTATATGCCGCATAGGTCTAGTGGTTCTAAGCGAGCCTGTTGAATGAGAAGTCCTGGGTTTGATACCTGGGTCGGCTATGATTGGCTTTTCCAACTTGAAATTTCTAGGCCCGAAGCCTGATGCCCAGTTTATTCCCCTTACGTTTTATATGGCAGTTTAAGTAAATATAATGCAATAAATGAAACGTTATATAATGTATTTATATACATGCAAAGATCACATGTATATAAATAAATTACAACAGTCGAGTAAAAAAATTACCCCTACTGCTATCATTGGGTAAATGGCATTAAGTGAATGAGTACAACGGTGCGAATAATATTACCTAGGACGTCGTTATGGACTATGATCATTTTATAAACGATGCCAGTATAGTTTTTACCATAAAAGTAATTTAAAAGAAGTAGCTACCTGTGATGGAAGTATACATGCAATTTCCATAAAATTGATTTCCGCACAATGCCCTTTTACCGATGTTAAACATAAGATTCAATACACCATTTTGGGGCACAATGTGTGGGTGGTTCGTAAAATGTACGTACATGCGTGTAATGTATGTAAATGGAATTATTATTTTAATGTCGAACACATTAAGCGGTGCACT
This sequence comes from Mimoniades ocyalus, assembly GCA_018245615.1. Classification (NCBI taxonomy): domain Eukaryota; kingdom Metazoa; phylum Arthropoda; class Insecta; order Lepidoptera; family Hesperiidae; genus Mimoniades; species Mimoniades ocyalus. The sequence continues at coordinate 10,033 of DWDV01000487.1, read as the reverse complement.
TTGCGCCGTATAAGGCCCTGTTCATATAAAATATCGAGCGACACAAGGGTCCAACGTATTAAAGTTGATTAAATCAACTATTTAATGCCCTTATGGTAATGTTGACAAGAAGAAGCCAGCAAGCATAATGCTAGGTTGTCATTCGTGAAAATCAATTAATGTTTCTTGAAGTAGTGCCTTCAGTTACCTCTAGGAATTAATATTGTTGACATAGAGTTAACATTCTGTCTGAAATTAGTTGAATTTATGTTCTTATTCGTACTTATCTGATGAATAAGTGGAATATCATGATTTCTCGCAGTAAAACGACATCGCTGTACAATATTGATATTCTGTTTTAGGTAATAAATAACCAAAAACTAAAATCAATATTGTAAAACCAAAAAATGTATACACCTTTCCTAGACCTAGATAAGCAGATAAGCATTCAGTGTCTCCACAGTATGGTCGCAGAAATATCTACGAGTATACAGGTGAACTCGTAAGCAAAGTTTATAAACTTTTTAGTGTATTTTTGAAGGTACCTTTAACATACAATACTGTCAGTATCTGTAGGTATAATGTGTGGACTGGCTTGTAACTTTAGTCTAGGATATAAATTTGAGTGACGAGTTCAGGTATTTTTTGTGCACATTTATTTTAGATCATAATATATAATTTTGAATTTACTTAATTCTAGCAAACTACAATCCTAAATCTCTAGGTTTTTTGTGACTTAATATTTTTGTTTCGGACCCATTTATCGTTCCACTGTTGGTTTATAGGGGATAGTTAGAACATGCTCATGCGACACAATGCGAGGTTTAATATTAGGGGTTAATGTAAGCCTTGCCACACTGGCCAAGTGCGGGTTGGTAGACTGCACACACTTTTGAAAACATTTTTTTTGACTATTCTAAGGTGTGCAGGTTTACTCACAATGTTGTCCTTAACCTATATAGCAAGTAATATTTAATCTTTAAAATGCAAATTTTTGTAAAGAGTTACGCGCCGGGATTTAAACCCGGGACCCCCGGATTGAGAGGCTGAATTTTAATTCGCAGTCACTGCTGCAAGTATAAGTAGTAAACTTTAACCCTAAAATTTGCGATACATTACAACAAAGTTATAATAACTCAACATTAAAGTAAATTTAATGCGCTAATTAAATACAAAACAATTAATTGCCACACAGAGCCTGTTCAAGTAACCTTTTTTAATTAACCCGGGATTAGAGTGGCAGTTTAAGGAATTAGTCACGATCCTTGCCCGTGTTACTGGCTGTCTCTGACAGCGTCCTGTTATCAGACAACACATAGCCCGTAAATACAATGTAGCGAGATGACCTTTGTCGATAACAATCAGCTTGATTGAAATACACCACTCCCTTGTGCAGGGCTCTTGCAGTTTCTCATCTGTCCCCTGGAGTGACTTGTGACAGTGTAATATAAATATAAAATGCACATTGAGAGCAACGGTATTATCATTGCATGGACAATGTTTTTATTTATCTTGAGATCTTATAAAAATACGTTAAATCGTTGCTTACACACTAGGACCCATTTCATTCCATACCACACTACTGCCTGACAGAATTTCACTAAAATCGGTGCATTATTTTTTTTACGTGAATAAACGTACATAACTAGACACCTATAAACCCCAAAGAGGCAGGCAGAGAAGTGTAATACACTCCTACGTCTCACCAGTTACGTTTACGTCCCACTATGGAATAGGTGGTGAACCTATTGCCATGAACATACAATAAGGCAAAATATTTTATGCATGTAAAAAGTATAGTTTTTTCTCTTTGTTACTGCCTTAGTATACGCATGGATTGTGCATTTAGATTCTCACAGCGACACTCCAAATCACTTCTAATGTTCTTCACTTCGAAATGTAATGGAATTTATATAACTGGCCTTTATGTCATGGACAACTAGCGCCATCTTGTGATGATAATAAAAAAATCAAAACAAAATCAAAAGCACTAGTAAAGGTATTGAGGTATAATGGGCACCACCATAGCAACTGTTAGACTAAGTATAGGCATTTGAATCTCACGAAAAATTGTAATCAACATACTTGAGTCACCGATTAAACATACAGTTTGCTAGTTTGTCCGTTAAAAAATTCGTGGTATATTTGACTGTAGTACCTATATACGAGCGCTGTTAACACACGCACACGAAATTTAACACCCGCGGGAAATGTGGACATTTTGCTTTGAGCGTGGGCGCCTATTTGACCAACAATAATAAAGTCTTCGTTTCTATGTGCCATAGTGACTCGGTGTAGAGTTGGACGGCCGGATGGAATGAAAGGCGGATGACTCGATTGAGTCACAGACAAAAAAAATCGATTTCATAATAGTAATAGGGATGTGTAATTGCACTTGTCATATTGTGATATAACTGGAATAGTTTTGTACTGTTGTTTTATAAATATTATAAGGATTACTAGCCGTTATGGATACATTGTTGACTTGTCAAACCTGTTTAGTCCTATTAGTGGCTGCGTATGCGGTCTTTTGTTTACGATAACTTCACCTGAATCAATCCGCGAGCCACTGAACCGAGTCTTATAATAACGTCTTATAATACTTTTATTTAAATTTTCATTGTGTTACCTTTAATATAAATTTGAAAAAAAAAAGCTCAACCCCGGACGAACGATGAAATTTTGTGGCAGGTGAAAAATTATAATATCTTAATGATAAATAAATGCAATGTGCACGTATTATAAAAGCACATTTGACATATCGTATCGCGCCTGTATTGCGCCAAAAACGCTTCCACTATACACCATTTACATTATACGTTCCACCACAAAATAGGGGGTGCGCATAGCATATTCATACATAGATAATATTCATACATACCATTAATGAATAATTTCAAGTATCGATTCATTCTAATCTAATATTCGCCAATCACTAAGAGACAGCCATCAACTTGTTTGTGCAGTAGCGGAGTTGACATTTTGTGGCCATTCGCGAGTTACGTACTATGTGTCTTCGCCTTTATCTACACGTTTTAGTACTGCTAATGGAACCACAGAACTAAATAAACACAGAACTGCCACTATATTTTATTCAGTACAACTGTATTTCAGCTTTTAAATAGAATTAAAATTCTTTTACGACCACGTAGTAGGGCGGTACTCATGGCTCAAGGTCTCAAGACACCATGTGACACCGGAAATATAACTAATTATTTTTATTGTTTACTGGCTATAGTGATTATATGTCATTTCTATTTTTCAAATTACTCTACAAATAGAATTTATGGTCTCAGGATATAGTCGAATGATATAAACATTTACTGCTATAGATTTTCTCTGGACTCGTACGATCGCACTGCACGTAACATTCTTCTTGATAATAAAATGTGACTTCGTGTCACTAAGTTTCTAGATCTTGCGACGAATCTTCTAAAACCAAACGTCTTAAATGAATGTGGTTTCTTGATCTAGGTCTCAAGGTTTTGAGGTTTGCGTTTGGTAGAAATATTGCGAGCCTATTTTAGTTAAGCCTTTGGTTTCTGAATAAGAGGGTTTATAGTAAAAATGTAAAATATTTAATGAATTAATATTGCCTAATTGTTCCTAAGTTTCAATTTTTGTAAAAAGCCGCATAAATCACATATATCAGCAGATGCCAGTAAAAGGATTGAACCCGAGACGCCAGCAGGTGCTATTATGAAACAAAAATTGAAAACTAAGCAATTAGAATGCACACTTTAGACTTAAACGGTTTTTTATTTATATCGTAATTTTAAGTACGTTTAAAAGCAATAAGTCGCAACAATGGGACGTAATTGAAAAATGTCCAGAAATTAAGCATTGTATTAATTGCATATCCATAGAAAGCAAACAATCAACTCGTAAACAGCTGAATATGGCACCTATTCTCAAACTGTCTAGGTCCTATAAGAAATTTTTAATGGAGAATTAAATAAACATTAACATTAACAATTTGCTAAAAAATATACTATCTTTGTCTAATAAATATATCTTTATGATTGCTTAAACAGTGATATTTCAATTGTCATTCAAAAAAATGAGCTAAAACTTTTAACATAATACATCGTTGGAGACAATTTCTTTTTGATTAACAAGGAATAATCATTGAATTATTTTCAATTGGTTGACCCAGGCTTGGGCATACCCAAGCATGGATCGATCAAATGGTTTCATTAAAATCATCCTGATCTGAAACACACGCATCCTTTTCCAACAGTTTTTTGTGGTGACCTCTTTATCATTTTCACATACTATACTAGAGGTATATAATAATAAAAAAAAGGTAACATCACGCCTGTAATCCCCGAAGAGGTAGGCAGAGGAATGTAGAACACTCCCACATTTCACCAGTTACTTTTAAGTCCCACGATGGAATAGGTGGTGAACCTATTGCCATATACCGGGCACATATGCAGACTCCGAGCTGCTACTAGAAAATGTAAATTAGAAAATTTAGTAGTGCCCGACCCGGGAATCAAACCCAGGATCTCCCGTTCGGCAGTCGCACTTGCAACCAACACAACCAACGGGGCAATCATTGTTAAATATTAATAGTTAAATTGTCAAATTGTTAAATTGTTAAATATTAATAATACCGCTACACGCGCCTCTACCTTCAAATGCGGAATTGTAACATATAACATAACATAATAGCTAAACACTGCTAACAGCATTCACGCACAAAGAATTTGTCTATTTAGCAAACTATAACAAGGATTGTTTAATCATGCCGTTTGTCTTGGAACCATACTGCTAACAACATGAGTGGATAGCGTTTGATGTACAGCAAGACCGCATCATGGTAATACCACTGACAGCATTGGAACACAAAGAATCTGGCTATTCAGCAAGCCGCAACAACGAATGCCGCGACCATTGGGAGAAAGGATTTATTCGCAGTGGTCGTTCGTTCACTTCGTGCTATATTTAGTGGGAGCGTCCGTGTCGCGGCTGCACGGAATGCAGTCGGCGCCCGACCTACCGCAACACGACTGTCACACTTTCGGCGCACGCACCCGAGCCCGCGCGCACCTTTTAAATTATGCGTGCCTCTTCGTTCGCCCAATCTCGTTCTTTACTCGTCAATACGTTCAATTCAGTTTTTGTTCTTATAATGTTCGCACCTGAACACTGCATCCAATATAATGGAAGAAATAAAGTGACGTCTTTGTTAACGTACGATGCGCATATAAAAATAATTTGTAAACTTAATATGAAAACTAAAATAGAACTATACTTAGTTGGATAAAACCCAATACAAAAACAAAAAAAGGTAATAAGTTGATTCATGTTAAGAATCGTTGTCAATTCATTGTCACTTGGAACGGATGTCCAGTTATTAATTCAACCGCTATGGATTTCCAAGTTAGCAATAGAAATAAATAAAAAAAAAACCATATGTAATATTGTCGCCGTTGCCAATTATTTAATTACCTACGTGACCACTAGACCACTTGAAAAGTATAATTTATTCCACATTCAACTTTTTGATAACAGTAATAAAAAATACATTAAAAATCAGTCAATCCGCGGTTACGGAGCTTTACAAATTGGTGGTTTATACGCATCAGTGCGATGACTGCACGGGTGATGCGGTTTCTGAGAGTAAGATGTAAAAACTTAAAACATACATGTTGTGGTTGAAAATAAATATATACAGTCATTGTGAAATATTTTTTTGTAAAACCGAAATTGGTGTGCGTGTATGAATAGAGTGATGGTCGTGAAGAATCTGGTCGCGTATTGGGAACTCCGTGCTCTCTGCCTACCCTGTTATTGATCTAGCGTGATGATATAATATTTTTGTTTATAAAACATAAACGTGTCCTAACACAATCTTACACCGAACATGTATTTTTTTTTTCATTTTACATTGATTTTATTATACCAGAACTTTGTGTATTTACATCATTATTTAAGTCACAAAACACTTCTGAGAAATGGTATAAATCCATATTATATAAATCCATATTATCACTATTATGTCCCAGTCTTATATCGTTCCAGTGCGAACCGAGAAAGGTTAAGGCCGTAGTCTGCCACGCTGGCCAAGCGCGGGTTGGCAGACATCAGATGCCTTAGAGAACATTTGAGACCTAAGAATTTTCACCTTTACGGCACATAAAGTATAATCTTCAAAAGGCGATTCACACCGCAAAGACAAAGGTTTGGTGTGGCAAGGATTCGAATCCCAAACATTTGAACTGGCAAGCTAAAATGTAAACACTGTGCTATCTCTGCTTGCGTAAATAAATTAATAATTAGAAGCTAATTAATAACAAATTAGATCAGTGCCGGATAATATTTTATGTATGCAGTAAAAATAAAATCTGAACATGCACACAGACAAAATTATGAGGTAAACTCACAGACTATTTTATTTTCATAAAACAAAAAACTTATTTAAAAATAACTACATAACAAGTGGCGAGTGGCTGCGCGGAGATGCGTCGGGATGCTAGCCATGTGTCAATAAACACACGTTATTGAATTACGAGCGAAAGACATTAGCCACGCGACGTCTGCCAGCCGCGGACTGCGGGTAGCGACCTCGCGAGCGAAAACACACGTAATACACATTACAAATAAAGAAACATTGCACCTGTTGTTCCCCAGAGGTGGGCACAGTGGTACATTTCCATTCCTCACGAGTTGAGGGAAGATTCGGACGTTTAAATAAACAGTGCTCGGCGCTCTCTGTCCGCCCCGTAAGGGACCTGGCGTAAAGGTATAATAATTGATATTATAGACTGTACACATAAAATACGATCAGTTAAACATAACCTTAAATTAAGATAATTATTATATTAACCCGTATATGTTAATGAATACACTATAACAGACGTACTCGTACATTTGTTTTCATAATTTCAAGAAATTAAATCATTATAATATGTTATGTTTTTCCGTAATGTTATGTTTTTTTTCAAGTCTTCAACGGTTAAATTCCGTTATCATAACTGTCATTATTGCGTTTGTTTCTGCCGTTGTTACGATTGTACAGCTGATTTCTTAAACTCGATCCGAATAAAGCACAAGTATCACTGACCAATACACGTCAAACGAATCACAAAAGGTTTTAAATCTTCGTGAAATTCACTACATTGTAAGATAATAAATCTGGTCAGTCGGTCTCTTCTCCGAAGATGTTTTACGGGTGACTCACAGCGTGCATCATTACGGCTTAATGGTTTCGTCTGCTCATTTGTGTATTCAAGGCATACCTAACGTGGCGCGAAGAGAAACAACGACTAACTCGATGTTACATGAAACGACACCAGGAAAATGATAATTATAATTTATACACCGTATCACATAAGGATACAATTTATACAACGTATCGCTTAAGGACACAATTTATACACCGTATCACATATGGATACAATTTATACAACGTAGCGCTTAAGGACACAATTTATACACCGTATCACATATGGATACAATTTATACAACGTAGCGCTTAAAGATACAATTTATACAACGTAGCGCTTAAGGATACCATTTATACACCGTATCACTTAAGAATACAATTTATACACCTTATCACATGATACAATTTATACAATGTAATGCTTAAGGATTCAATTTATACACCTTATCGCTTAAGGATACAACTTATTCACCGTTTCACATAAGGATACAATTTATACACCGTATCGCTTAAGGAATCAATTTATACACCGTATCGCTTAAGGAATCAATTTATACACCGTATCGCTTAAGGAATCAATTTATACACCGTATCACATAACGCTACAATATCTAATACACAATGTATCATTGGAAAATAAATGTCAATAAATATAAAAGGGCTTTAAGGTGATTTAATTTAAAACAAGATAAATTTGTGACCTGGTCGTGCCTATCACATATTTTCACCATTACCTCGGGTGGACTGGTATAAAACGCCATTAGGCATTAAGTGCGTCCTTTGCAATCTAGTTAACAATAAAGACTAATAAAAGAAATTCATGCCCGGTCCCTACAAAATATATTTTTTTATATAACAGAACTTTCTCAGCTCAAGTTCCTAAACGTAGAATTGTCTTATTGTTGTATGTTGGAAGCAGGTCTCGTCTCAGAAAAAAAAGCGCTAGGGCCAAGTCTGCCACGTGCCAAGTGCCAATTGAAGAGTAATATATTTAAAAAACTCATCAAAATGTTGCATTTAAGTGCACAATGATGTATATGCGACGAATATGGAAAGATTAATTCGATCTCATGAGAATTCAATTTAGAACACACGTGACATTAATTTATCTAAGTCTCACTTCAGCGAAATTTAATGGACTTTATTGAATTTCAACATGTTATAACAGACTGTCTCGCTTCGTACATCACTTTAGTTCATAGTGAGTCTACAGTGCAAGCAATACAATACGTCCTTAAAAACTTAAAACTGCTTCCGCGAATGATTGCAGTTGCTATTAGCCGTCGCTGGTGTGTAAAACAACATTGTAAGTTATCGGAGCCTTGGAAATAAGCCTTCAGTGGTACCACACAGCCCTGTACAAATCGGTTATGTAGCTCGTCTGTGGCGGGGTGCGTCGGCCGCCCTGGCGCCGGCTAGGTCAGACATTGCCATTAGAACCCAGATTGATCGACACTCAGTCGCGCGCCCCGTATCGTATAGACGTCTTATTTTATCCTCGCTAACTGTGTGACTAGCGTGACGTAACTTGGTTACATTTGTGTACCAGCTTAGCTTTTTATATAAGGCTTCCTGTCTGCCAAGCATTATAATTAAACTCCGATGCGTCGTGTGTTAGCTCCGACGTCATTCAACCCTGGCCTACATGGCGAGACGAAGCTGCGTATAAAGGATTCTACGTACATGATCTACATTTGTGAAATTAATTAAACGGGAAGTGAAATCGAATCAAATGAACGATGACTTGCGCTTTGGTAACGTTCTAACATCATAAATTAGTCAAAATTTCTTAGACAACCATTTTTATAAATCGTCTTTGTAACGTTAAAATAGATTTCACAAAATCTATTACATTACAATCATTCGCTTAAATTTTCGCAAACACCAGAGTTGATCTCGAAATTAAGCCTGAAGACATTTAGCATTGGGCTTTAATTACCAATATAATAGAGGAAACTAATATTTTATTACTATAGGCATTAAACATTTGCTAACTTTTCGTGCAAACCGTCGTTGTTCTGACAATTAATCCTAAGGACATTTATTATTAAACGATAGCTTTACCAACTGATATTATATAGAGAATTCATATTTTAGTAGTACGGGTATTATTTCGACAGCTTCTTATAAGCAAATTTAGACAACGATATTATGTACCTACCTACTGAATTCTTACGCTTACATTGATTTTACTAAGACATCAAGTTTTTACGTACAAAGAAAATATAACATTATCATTTATACGTTTCGTTACTAGTGAAAATGTGCTGAAACCGCTGAAAGTGAGCGGAAAATGTGAATATTCACATCCCTGTGGTAGATAAGCGCGTGTTTGGTATCGAGACGACAATACCTACTTGACGTCAGACTTCGAACACGTAACTCTTCATCAACTGTTATCTATATTTGTTTCTATTGAGCATAATACTCGTATGGAGCGCTCCACGTAAAGTACTTGTTTAAAACGTTACAGCGGTTACTAAGTCGCGTATTATTTACCCAAAGTCGACGTTAGACGTTTAACGTTGTAATTGCTTGTTACTATCGCTAGCGTCACCAGAGTATACTATAAAGTTTTTATGATTAAATTATCTTCGCGTTTAACAATTTTATTGAATTAATGGTAATGTAGCATTCTACTAACATGTACCAACTAGAGTAATGTTAATTGTAGTCGTAATTTTTGTGGTTCCGTCACTCATTAGTGCTAAGGCGTAGTGTTAATGACTGAAAAACGGAGAACGTGAGTTGTGGTGGTCGTTGGGACGGCCTCTGTCCAGCAGTAGACTGGTGTGGGTTGGAATGTTTATAATAATAATAATAATATCTCGGGACATCTCCACACACGGCCATCTGATCCCAAAGTAAGCGTCAAGAGAG
>DWDV01000486.1:0-16515 GCA_018245615.1 Mimoniades ocyalus | reverse complement strand
AAAATGTCATGTTCAAGTTACCGCTTTTCTTCAATATCCTTTTGTCGACAGGCAGATAGTAATTGAAATGCATTACGAAATACATATAATGAAGCATTTTCGACATGTAATAGTTTTTCGTTCTTACTGTGCGACTGATCTGCTGACTATGTCTGACTCCTTTCGAGGGAATACTTGTAGCATGTTGCTTTATAAGTAGAAAGGTGTTATTGAATATGAGTGAATTTGTTGCACTCAGCCTATCCCGTAGAGACCTGGCGTAACGATATGAGAAGTATATGTAAAGTAGCCGTTTCTCAATATCTTATTTGTAGATCTTTTCAGATCGCTATCAGTTCGGGGAATGTTTTACTGGTTAGACGTATACCCTAGAGACGATCGACTTATGCGTGAGTCCGGAGCAACAGCGCATCTGTGACCGATTTGAATTGAAATTGTGCAGATCTATGTTGCTGTCTTACTGATTTATGTACTTTATATTTATTTGATCTTCTCTTTATATATCTGATATTGTTTGTTTACCCAAAATATGTAAATAAAAACATTACTAAGTCCCAATCCTATCGTCTAGTTCTATTATCAGAAACTAATATGTGCTAACAAGACTCAACCTAGATGACCTAAATGAGACCGGTATTGAATATCCATGAACACACTTAATTTCACGCCTGTTTCCCTGAGAGGTAGGCAGATTATGGTTCTCCACCTGATACAGTTCTGAAAACTTCTCTCACCTCCAATTCCAAATTGTTAAAATATATGATTTATCACTAAGATATTGAAGATAAACATTCGTTAATCAACATACCATCACGCCTGTATTTACCCGAAGCGGTAGGCAGAGAAGTGCAGTACTCCCACGTTTCACTTATTATGTATATTGTTTGTTATTTATTAATTGGAATGTATAACATATTATGTATGTATTGCTACAGAATATCTCAAAGCATCCTAAGGCGTTCATTAAGCTCTACATTTATGTGGTCAATACATGCACGTGTGCATTTATTAACGGCATCACATAATGTGAAACCTTGGCTTGTAGATATTCCTTACGCCGACATCATTAGTCCAACCTACTAGTTTACTATCACAATATACCTTCAGGCTTGACTCCTTATTTTACGCTTTTAATGAGAAAATGTTGCTGAGGTCGTTTATAACATAATGTAAATAATTTGGTTCGTCAGATTACAATAATTAATCTCATCGCAAGATTTAAGGGTGAAATTGAAAACATACATTCAACGAACTGGCTATCTCTCTTCAACAATGCGCATTGGAGCAGCATGGTAGACTACGGCCCTAGTGCTATGCCCAGAATTGACACCCAATTAAGGGACGTGTTGATAATTTTAAATATGGATTAATATTAGATAGTCTTCTTTAAAAAAATATTTCACGTGCAAAACAAACATAAATTCGTTAATATGGAACAATTTCATGAATAAGTTACGATAAAGCAAAATGGTTAGCTATACATGTCGAAGGCAAAATGTTATTGAATATTAAATTTAAAACTTGGCTTACTTGTGTACTTGTGAATATTTTATATCCCAAACTGATAACAGATCAAAAATTCTGTATTTTAATTAGCAAATAATTTATCTTAGCGCTCTTATTTCACAACTCTGAGAGTTTAGAACAAAACAGCCACTGCTGCCTACTTATTAGCTCCCACTTGTGCCGCTAGTTACTGAAGTTCTTAAAATCCTTTCATATTTAATGCTGTTCTAAAATAAGTAGACCTACATTAAATTTTGCAGGGATTTTTTAGGTAGGGCTACGTAACGTAATGCCGGTTTAAGTTCTTGTTTTTCTTCATGTAATAGCTGTATTTCGGTTCAAATAAAGACTTGTAGGTTTTTGTCGTACTTAGACCAAGGGCCACCAACTTGTCTTTCGGATAATGATTTAAAGTGAGATTTATATTTTAGTGAGTAATAAGTTATAAAGTAAAATTATTCTACATAATAAATGTGTATAATAACAAAAAGAAGGTTTTTGTTCGCTATTGAAAATAATGGAATGTAGAACAAATATACCCAAATCGAAAACTTGTCCGCGGCTATTATTTGAACTTTGAACACTTGACTTTGTTTTTTTTTTCAATAGGTACACGCGAGAAGCGTACGGGAATCGAAATAAATACGCGTACCTGCAAAAATAAATCACATTTTAAATAAGGACATTAAACGGTTAGGAACTTTGTATTATATTGATTTGAGACTTGAGTTAAAACTATGTATAGTAAATTCACAAGTACAAAATATATAAACAGGATATCTAATATAATTATGTGTTCTCATACATAGAATGTGCAATAAAAGCTAACCAGGTGCATAGGACTGTTTTGTAGGACAACACGCGAGTGGCGATTTGGTATATTCCTCGTTTTAGTTTAAGTGTATAAAGTATTTGTACAGAAAGTATTTCTGACAGAACTGCGATGTAATAGCTGCGTTTGGGGTCGTCACGTTTATTTTACTTCGAATTCTGAAGCAAAATCATTTAGTCTTGTTCTAAAAATCCTTTACCCTAGTAAATTTGTTCTGAACGTATAACGATTCATGTATTTAACAAGCCTTTCAAACTTGTGTCCTTTTACAAATCCGTTTTTCTCTCATTCTTTTAAAAATTTTCAGCTAAAATGTTTGTTCAAATGCAGGCCACTGCTGTACATGGGTCTCCGCTGAGGGATTCAAATCTTATAATTAAAATATCACGTGCTACAATGATAAAGAAAAACGTCGGGGGGAAAGTCGGAGAAAAATATCACGGGCTACAGTGGTAAAGAATAACGTCGGGGGAAAGTCATAAACTTCAAAGTTCCCCACAATTTTGTATCGTCATATGCTGTCTACTAATTCGTATTTAGTCGACGCGATACCTACACCGAAACATACGTTTTTCCGTTCTGTGATTACTATGAGTGCACTGGGATTATATTAGAATTTGATAGAGACATTCAACGTCGTTACAAGGTCGTTGTCTTTACACGGTCATGGTAACACTAGTTAATTCTCTCACCCATTTGATATCCGTAGTGTGCACTCAACCGTAAATCAATCTGCAATCCCAAGATACCATTTAATCAGTTATATTCGGTCGAGAATTGAGTCACTATCGGTTCATTGGTCATTACTGATGCCTATAACGTATCGTATAGCTTTCTGGAATTACAGCTTCGATTACTATGTAACTTGTCACTGTGTGATATTGGTAATAATGTTTTGTGACTCAGAATAACAAAGAGGATACATTTTCTTATTCGTCATCATCACCATCGTGCTCTGGTACGTTGCTGGAAATAGACTTCTTCCATAGCACAGCACTGTTTTCTTATTACGAAAAAAATATTTTGAACTCAAAATCAACATTATCTTTCTACTTTCCACAGGAGAAGTTCGACTGCAACCATCTACCATTAATATTTAAAAGAAAACATAATTTGTCACCGGATAGTACTGATTCAGAAACATCCCTTACAAATATTTATGAAGCTGGACCTCCGAATTGGAGAAAATCTAGTATGTTAGGACTGCCGTCAAACTATGGCTAAGTCTATACTTTTCCGATGTTTTATAATTGTTTTTGGTGACGTTGTGTGTATGCTAATATTTATAACATTCTTAATAGTTGTAATTAAAATTTTACTGTAAACTAGATATTCGTGGGCATAGCAATAAATGAAACGTTAATTTGTGATTGATTGAATGTTAAAATACTATATATAAATCTCACAACATAATAAAGATTTTTTTAATCAAATGTATTTGTTTCAATATATTCAAGCCCTTTCTTAATTTCAGTTAATTAACTGATCTTTTACACGTCCTAAATCATATGTATTTTGAATATCATTTAACAAAACATTATAAATTTTAATTTAATTGTCATAATATTTCGTTGAATTATCGTCCAGGCATCAAAAGTTTTTGAATTCAAAAATTCAAAAGTTGTTCAATTTTACATGCCAGTAACTTTTCATGTAAAAATAGCGTATATTTTGTACTATTGTATCATAACCTACATGAACAATTCAATTCTTCTGTCAGAAAAATCTACATAACGTCTGCCGCGTTATCCGCGCGCGTATCCACAACTTATCATATCTGCAAACTTGTCATACACGTTGTCGTGTGAGGACAGCTGTGGTCTGTTTCCGTTACACTATGTTTACAAATGATTGAAGGAACCAACTTGCATGCCTTTTATTGCAGAGACGTTTTTGTACAGTATTAAATATGTTTGACCTCAATTGCAAGCGGTCGTTTTATCTGAGGACGAAGTTAGAACTGCTCGCGTTAAGCTTTTGCCTGCCCACCTAGTACTCGAAGTTTGAGCTTGTCATTGAAACTTGCCACGAAGACTCGACAAATGTTTTAGTTTTAGTTTACAAACAAAATGAACAGAGAATCGATGAACGTAATTAAGATACAGGAATTGATAATAACATAATATTGATATATACATTGATATAAATAAATACTCTTATTTTACCATTTACGTTAGCAACGAACGCTTTTATTTCGTCTTGCTCTAATTAATTTTACTATTAAATATAAGCAACGGTTGCACACGTTCTCGATCAATCTTATATTACTACGTATAAATCGCGTCAAATGTACGTGTATCGTTCTTTGTGAGCGGAGTAATGCGCGTTACACGTCTGTCCTCCCAGGGGCAATGACAAGTTGAATAGAACATGCACTGTACAAATTCCCTCAGTACTCCACGTGATCGTTCAGTGGAAGAGTATTGGGAATGCTTTTCTATACGTGTGTGTGTTAGAGTTTAAGATGTTTATATTTGTATGTTTTAGTCTATTATATTTGTGAATTTTAAAAGACCTTGATAGCAGGTAACACCGAAACGATATACCTATACCTCATCTTCACCTTCTGGATTCACCAAGGCCAGAGTACAACTAACGTACTGCGTATTTCCTCTCCACGGTATTCACCATGCTACATTTAAAATAGGCTTCTACTGAGAGCCTGCCACGAGGAAGAACCTGTTTTAAGGGATCTTGGTATACTTACTTACAAAAAGACCCTAAATATATAATCGATATAATTTCTTTGAAATAAGCTCCTTGCTGAAATATGTAAAAAATTATTATCGGTGTCATCGCGCCTGTACTCCTATAAGAGATAGCGGCTGTTCAGTGTAGTACACTCCCGCGTTTCACTAGTTACGTCTATGTCCTACAATGGAATAAGGGTTTAGCCTGTTGCCATGCATGGGGCACAAGGCCAGGCTCCGTACAACTGCTAGGAATTTCCACTAGCAAATCTATGTTAGAATAATCTAATATAGTAGTACCCGGCCCGGCATTTGAACGAAGTATCTCTCTATTAGCAGTCGCGTTTGTAACTACTTTACCAGTGAGGCGGTCTGAATTACCGCTTTACATTTTATTGCAGTTTACTTCGGTTAACATACCGCATAAGTCATTCAGCTGTACTTTATTTTTTTAAACAAAGCCAATATTTCTAAGAAAGACATAGTATGAAATGTGGATTTTAGTTTTGCTACCACCATGTAATTTATGCAAGAGAAACTTATAATTTGAACTTCAAAGATCATTACTGGCTTATCAGAAAGGCGTTCCTTTTCCGGCCTTTGCCATCCGTAATTACTCCTGTTTATCTTATTAGCGGTCTTCACTAAACGCGGGCACATTGTGCGGAAAACTGCTCGTCGGCCTTCTGATTAAGTGCCCTCTTTACAGGTTTCCCAGTAAATTGTAATGCGCTCTTATATTTTAATGGGCCTTGTTATAATTCTCTAAGGTTTAAGATAAGAAGCAAAAGCAATTCACTTGATTATTAAGAACTTTTAGTTTGAATAGTTGATTCTAATTCAAACTCTAAATTGTAGTATTGGCATTGAGATTTAGAGTTATGAGATTAAGAATAACGTGAAATTCCCGTGTATCAAAATATTAATTAGAATTTCCAGCTAAAATTATTACTACATTAATACCACTTAAACGGTGCAGTTAATAAAATTGAACTGGAGCAAATATTATTAGATCTGTTATGAGACCAGTGTATTTTCAGGCCGTAGGTTTAACTCGATTACAAATTCAACTGACTGTTATGAAGACAAGAGGCATATTACGAGGGCGGGTAAAGAGTTCGCGACCTGATCAAGAAAATAGGATACGTACAAAAATAATTTTATTTTTCGACGTAATCAACATCTGGATCTATGCACTTCCTTCACCTCATTTCCAAAGCTACTACGGTTTAAAAAATCCTAAGTCATGGAAACTGCAGTTTCAACGCTTTTATTTGGTGAAAATGTTTGACCTCCGCAATGGTTTTTTAAGGTCTGAAATGGGTAAAAGTCCCAAAGTGCAAAAAGTGGCATAGCGATTCGTAGCCAAAATCACGAATTTGAACCATGGATTCAAAAGATGTATCAACGCGAGCATTATCCTGATAAAACAACACATTGTGAGTAATTCAGGACGTTGGACTAAATATGCCGAGTTTATTGTATGGTAGTCTACCATGATGACACTTTTAGCATCCCAGAATACCAAAACCATTATCTTACCCGCCGACGAAATTTTTTTCGCCTTCTGTGGAATAGGTTCACCGATTTTTTTTCACTGCTTGTATTGTTATTTTGATTGTGCAGTATGGGACCATTCCCATACCCTAATTTGCTCCATTGTCACGAATCTATCAAAAAAAAGAAAGTAACATCACGTTCTGTAATCCCCGAAGAGGTAGGCAGAGTAGTGTAGAACACTCCCACGTTTCACCAGTTACTTTTAAGTCCCACAATGGTATAGGTGGTGAGCCTATTGCCATATACCGGGCTCCAGACTCCGAGCCACTACTAGAAAATCTAAATTAGAAAATTTTGTAGTGCCCGCCCGCGAATCGAACCCAGGACCCCCCGTTCGGCAATCACACTTGCAGCCAACACGACCACCGAGGCAGTTGTTAGTAAGAGGCTATTTAAAAAAATGGATTAGCCTCAAACATTTGCAAAGATTTGTAGAAAATTGTTAGCCGAACTCGAGTTTGTACCAACTGAAACCGACCTGGGAAGTCACCTAGCGGAAATCTTAGAAAAGCCAAGTTCATTGATAATTATGTTTTATAGTTATTTATACGAAATGCCTGTGGTGTCTGCTATCTCCTTTTGTCAATCGGCAGACTTTCACCTTTGCACTTGGTCCCACTTAACTGGTCCTAATTACCTACGTAATCGCTAATGCCACGCCAACATCATTTTGCACTACGACAACAAAATAATGTATGAGGGCAGTATGAAAAAAATGTAAAAAATAATTGTATAGGATGCCACGAAGTATTCAATTATCCATCGTAGATACTAGCTAAATGAATTAACTGATACAGAGAATTTTTGATTTGAGCAACAACACATTCATTCCTAAGTGCATATCATTAATGAATGAATGAGAATTTAACTATTAAATTATTAAAATTGATTCTTGGTTTTTGTTAAAATTAAATTCTTTAACATTAGTAAATAATCTCGGATTTATTAAAGCTATCAGGTAACTAGGATGATAAATTTCCATCACACTATAATTATACTCGTATGTGTGGTGACATGTAAAACCAGACCACGAGCTTTAATGAAACATCCTCAGTCACACGACTGCAGTCCGAAACGATAAATTCGGCGTTAGTTTTACCTCTCCTTGGGTTCTTGCCAAAATTTGATCCTCATGATTTCCCGAAACACATATTCGTATACATTTACTAGGCCTCAGTAGCCAAGCGTATTTAACCTGAAATGTGCACAAAATTGTGTGATAGAACTAGTCCAGATTAGGGGCAATTTTGCCTATATCAAATGCTCATTTTGGAGGAGAATTTCATATGTATTAAAAAAAAACGTAAATTAAGGCCTCGTTGGTCGATTGGTTGTTCCAGGAGCGCGACTGTTGGTCGAGACGTCCTGAGTTCAAATTGCGGGTCGGGTTTTAAATTTTAACAGTAGCTGACAGTATGGATTTGCGCCTGATATATTGCAATAAGCTCACCATTCCATAGTGGGACGTAAATATAACTGGTTAAATACTACCTTCCGTTTAAAAATGTACTACCGTCCGTGTGATTATACGTTTAAAAAACATTAACAATAAATTAGTAGAGAAGAAGTAAGTAAATTTTCTGAAAAATAAAGCAGACGAACGCAGATGTCCTATAACCATAGATTTAACAGGTATGTTTTTAATTGAGTGTTGGAGGATGAAATTCTGATCTAAGATTGCTTGCTTCACAAAGAATTCTTGTAGCTGTATATTATGTTTAACACTAGTATGTTTGTATTAATCTTAACAACTTCACATTTTAATTACTTGAAAATCCTAATCTTCATGTCGATATGACTTTGAACTACACGATTTCTAATAAGAAAATTACTCTCGAAACTAGCTACAAAGCTGGTAGAAACATGAGCTCCACAAAAACAATAGGTTTTAATTCTTTTAATCCTGTCCCCGTAGAAACGGAGCACAAAAAACTCTCAGATAATCCGCTACGCCAAGAGGCTGTTATAGGATTACTATTAGACATTTATAATACAGCGCTGAGTTCGGATTTCATGAAACATTAATTTGTTAAATACAATTTGTAGAAGAATAATGTGATAATTTTTATCAAAAATATTCTGCACATTCTTAGTAGACGTCATGCATAAATAAACTTGATGGTCATTGTGTCTTATTTACTTCTCAGCAGTACTCGACTTTACATAATGATGATTATAACTAATATAATAATAATAATAATATCTTAGTACATCTCCATACTCGGCCATCTGATCCCAAAATAAGCATCAACAGAGCTTGTGGTGTGGTAACCAAACGGCTGAAAAATTACATATACATAGGTATACATATAAATATATATACTTAATTTTTTTTTTCTTTTACACCCAAACAGAACAAATACTTTTGCTCATCACACAAATATTTATTCTGGGTGGGAATCGAACCCCCGACCCCCGGCGCAACAGTCAGGTTCACTAACCACTGCACCAACGGGCCAGTCAAATATGTGTTTGATTAATAATGACTACTTTTTTAATACTTTCGAAGAATACCAATTTCAGAACAGTCAAGAAGGTTATTTTTTAATATTCAAGTCATAGTGCATAGGTGCATATTTATATTAATTTTTCTACAACCGTATTCCATTTTAACTTACTGTTCTCCGATAATAGTCACTTTAGACCAGCGTATATTTGATGCGTATGAGCTTGCTTTTGTCTTTGCTTGCTTTTGAGTGTCTGGACACGCGGATTGTTGTCTCGTCATACACAACGTGTTTTCTACGAGCGTAAACACGCGGGGTTCTTCCAGACCAGCGTATTTTTATCACGTATTTCAAAACCCGCGTGAATACTCTTTCGCGCTTATACGAGCTTATTTCAGACTTCAATAAAATAAAAGAGTGCGTAAGCGCGTCTAAGCTGGTGTATGCTTCAGTGCGGTGCCAGGGTTGGGGTCGTAGGCGGCTCGTGCGTATGCGAGCGTAGCAGCATGCCTACGCTAGTACAAGACGCATGTGGGGCATATATCATGCGTACACGCACTTGTATGCGCATACAAAAACAAAGGGTCACAATACAGTCCAAATTGTTATTTTTTCATATATTTACCACAGAGTATAAGTTGAAACCACGTTATTGCCGAAAAGCGGTGCTGCAGCTGATTATTTCGTATACAGATTGTAATTACTTATGCTATTCTATGCAATAATATGCTAATTTTGTCTCAACAAGACCTGTGACTATTTAATTTTAAAATTTATTACGCAATGTCACAATATAACACACATAATAGACGGCGCGGAAAGTACGCCAATGGAAATTCTGTTTTAAATGGAATATTTTAAACAGAAAAATAGGACCGAGATCTGTGGAAAAATCTATTTAAGGAGGCGCCTTACAACGGCGTTTCTTGCTTTCGAATGAATCACGCCACAATACTTACCGTCAAACACAATGTGAGCGGTAAATTACCTGCAGTTTTGAATAGTTCTGCGTCCAGGAAATAGCGGAAATGAATGAAAGTGGCTTCTCTGTAGTAGAATGAAAAAGGCTTTGATCACTGTAACAGTGGACAATATGAACATGTACATATATATGAATATTCAACTATATACATATTTACGGTTTTGATTGAATAAGAAATTATCAAGCAGCAAAGGAATTGGTGTTTAATATTAGCGCGGACACTCGTTTCTGCAAAGTTTATTATGTAGATACTTTTTCTTAATCAAATAATTAACCGAGGAACATAGACGGCTAAATTAACTTTCAGTTTTTGTACCTCAGTAGACATTCTTTTAGAATTCAACCTTTTATTCGAAGACCAACTTGGAATGTTTTCTCAGAGATACAAGTAGGTTTTTGAATGCAATGTTCTAGTAAAATTTTGTTTTATGTGGATTTAAGTATAATTGTGGCACTTAATTAACTCATGAAAATATCCCAGCTGCCGGCATTTTAAGTTTTAAATTTAATAAACTCCAGAAATGTTGTTAATTCGCACAAAGATAATTGGACGCGCTAATTCTTTTCATATTGGAGGAAGCTCGGTTTGCTGAGAGGTTTGATGAATGTTATACTGGTTGCTCTAATAACAGAAAACGAATAGCGCAAAATACTAATAATAAATTTATTTTTCTTTTTAATAATAAATACCTTAATTAATAAAGTTTTGTTTCCACCGTCAAAATTAATATCTAGTGAAGTCTTTGCTTGGAGGACATTTTTGGAAATATTTTTTAAACACGTTTTATATGTTTTCAAGAATCTAAATAAATGCAATCTGACGGACAAGTTTAGCAAACTAAAGCAAAACAGATGACAGAATATTTCAATTTGAAATAACAATAAGTTATGAAAGAAGGAATGAACGAAATGAAGTTATGATTAAGTCGGGCCTAACCGTAAGACTTAAGAAGACTTTAAAATATAGTGTGGCCACAAAAAGCACGAGTAATTAAGCGAATGATAATTCTGCATATAATCAACTGTCAAGATAATCAGTTTAAGCTAACTCTATGACATTTTGAACTAAATACTACACACGATTACCTCAATACTAGAGATGGGCCAATTTTCACCTACATCGAGCCATCGCGAACCAAGTTTGATTCTGTCTGATTTTAGTAATACCTAATATTCAACCGAGTTACTAAGTATGAGTGAAATACCTTCAAAATATCATTAACTATTTAGAAGTAATTTGTGTATAAAGCCATTAGAGCGCAATTTTCCTACAAGCCAAACCACCTTCCACTTAGAGCAATATATCTTTAAAAGTCTTTAAGCTCGGGATCAGAATTCATTCAAGTGGCGGGCGAAATGTGAAACTAGAGAACATTTGAAGGTAGACGCTACTTTATGTGCTTAGCACAAATTACACCAAGCTATCGAGTTCTAAAGCTGTGAATGTGTATGAATAACAGAAGAACTATTCACGAAAAATAATACGGTTAACATATCAAGTTTTTATAAAGGACTGCCTCGGTAGTCCAGTGGTTGAAAACGTGACTGCTGAGCAAATAGTCCTGAGTTTGATACTCGGATAACGCAAAGTTCTATTAGAATTTTTGTAACTTGAAATCTTCAGTAAGAAGTCGAAGTCTATTTATGCCCCGTGTATAGCAAAAAGTTCACCCCCTATTCCATGAAACGTATAATAAAATTAGTTCGGACTGACAATACTATATTTGCTCGCGGAATTGAAGATGTGATGTTATATTATAAAATTATTTTTATAATGGATGAATATTCGTCATTGGTATTCGACTCCTTAAGCGACCTATTCGACCGATTACGAGTAGGTGAAAAATCGCCGAGTATGTAGAGTGTGGAGTACATATATTAAACGAATACCTCGTCCAATCCTGCTTAATAGGTACTAATTGCTAGTTCATCTATACACCGATACTATTTACAAAGACCATTAAGTTCAACGTCAATACTCCACATTTTTTTTTCAATTAGTGCTACGAAAATTTATTGCGTACTTATACACACGTATAAAATGTATAAGCATAATAATAATTATTATATCTTTGGACATCTCCATACATGGTAATCTGATCTTCAGGTAAGCATCAAGAAGGTATGTGTTATGGCAAATTAATAGACGGCTGATAAACTATATTTATACAAATAAATATATACATACTTCCATAGATATTTTTAACACCCAGACATAGGACCAATACCTGGGCTTATCAGACAAATATTTATCTTGGTGGGTATCGAATCCACGACCCCGAGCGCAAAAGTCAGATTCACTAACAATTACACCAACGTTTTGACGTAAAAAAAAGCAAAGTGAGCAAAAAAGTGCTAACAAAATTAAATTCCTGTTTTAAGGTATGGCAAGAGGGTCGCCGCCTATTTCATGGTGGAATCCCTACTTCGTTAGGTAGAATTTACCAGATGGATCGTCGGACTGTGCTACAGTCCTCTGCCTACCCTTTCGGGAAACATAGGCGTGAAGATAAAAAACATGCTGTATGAAACGGAGCGTAATTCACATAAATGTCGATGAGATATACCTACATAGGAGTCAAGTAATTTTTTTAAATTCGTTTCGTAATTTGGTGCAGATGCATTCAATTGTTTTCTTATCGGTTTTCGTGGCCCTTAGTGCGCACGCGAACTCATTGTCCAACGACTAAGCCCAATGGTGCCCACGATCCACGGCAGTTATTTCTCCGCTCGCCCCGGGCGTAGAACTCTCGGGTACCATACTTCTTTTTTAAGTCATATGACTTAAAGACCCTACCAGACAACTGGTTATTGCTAAGGGCACGATAAAAAAAAATTGCCTCATTAAAGAAACTCCCCATCTTCCAGGGAGTTTCGCAAGTTTTGAATTTGGGGGGAACGCTAGCACTAGCTAGATAACGTTCACAAAGCATGAGCGGTAGCGTGCGTTCGTTACATCGTAGCGGCAAAATGGCTCGTTGGGTATATGTCGCACCATAAGACCTGAGTATCTGATCGTCAGTGGTGCGAGCGGTAGAAAAATAAAGGGGGGCCTCGGTCGATAGGAGCCCTACGCGTGCGCAGACGCGGAACCCATTGTGCGGTACACTTTCAAGTGCGTAAGGAAACCAATCCGTTGGTGGTGGTCCACGGTCAACCGGAAGCGGCCGCCGAGCGGTCGACGTGGCCACAAACATGCCGCGCCGCACCCGCCGCGTGCACCGGATCGCAATTGTGTTTGCGTTCGCTATCGTTTGTTTGCCGAAAGAGGACAGGGCTGCGTAAGTATACGTTAAATTCCCTAATCACCGACTCACATTTGGCACCTACTATCCATCATTCACCTTGTCCGATAAGTAGCTGCAGTCAAACAAAATCCAAAATATCCACAATTATATTTACGATTGAACACTCTATGTTATTTTTATTAAGTTCAATTTACTAATATCTACTAAACATCAATTCGTAAATGTAAGGAACTAAAAAATAATCCATAGGTATGTAAGAATATAAAGATATTCTACATTCCGTATTCTAAAACGAAAGCGCCAAACTTGTTAACATGTATTCAAAACCTAATAAAATTTTGCTTCACTGTCCAGTGTAGAATAATAAATGACATGGGTTACATAAAATTTAAACACCACCAACATGTCTCTTTAAACTGACGACTTATTCCGCTCTCTGTTAATTAAATTCTCCTCTCCAATAAGTACAAATAAATTATTAAGAGAAGTGACTTTGTTTCATTTACAAATTAAACGATTCCATTGCAATTTCAATTTCCAATCTCATTTCCCATACGAAACTTCTCAAATATAATATGTGTATAGTCGTTCATTTGTGTAATGATGCGAGAAACCTAAAGAAATCATTTATTGAACCCACATAATAACAGTATGAACTGTTAATTGATATACATACATAATTAAAACTTGAATCGTTTTAATGTGGATTGTAAAAGGAAATGTGACAAGTAGGCCACCAAAAACGCTGTCGTCATCACAAACGCTGTCGCCATTCGTCTCCTAAACGAACGGCTAAGGGTGACTTTGTGTGATTAACGCAACTGAACACGCAGACAACACAAGGAACAGCAGCACGGGACATCAAGAGGACACAGAGTATAATAAGCCAACTTTGAAATACGCTACATATACGCTACCGTTCTTATATAAAAACAATATTTTTTTCTTCATTTCACATTATATTTATTACCATTACAATGCATTATATCAATATACACCTGATACAGATTTACAATCAGATACAGCCTCGCGGGTAGGCGGAGTAGATAAACGCCACGCCTTACTCAGCCGGTACCTATCATACAATAGATTAAAAATAAACTGTCCGTCGTACGTGAAGAACTAACATGTATATCTTAAATAAGATGTATATCTTAAGTATGAGGTAACATACATATATACAGAATTTAAAGCTGTTTATTTGCATCAAGTATGACCTAACATACATAATATGTATCTAACATACATATTATGTATCTTAAACCTGACTATTTATGTATTCGAACGTAACAGACTGGAAGATAGATAATTTTGATAAACCGCATCTCATGGGACTTCAGGAAAACTTATAATAAAGCTTCAGTCCAGTGTGGAAGTGGCAGCATACTGGATCAATGGCCACTTAAAATTATTCGTCTAGGATGCCATCGAATTGTTGAAGAATTTGTAATCCAATCTCACTTGACTATTTCATATTTTATTTACTCCTACTGTATCATGATTTTCTTGGAAGTCTGGGATTCAGTATAATGTTAATTTCTTTTAATAATTTACAACCAGCATTAGGGCATAGCCATATTAATTTTGTTTAGAAGTACAAAGTAAAAATGAATACGCAGTAATATTCATTCGGTCTTAATCTTTAAGGGCGAATATTATAAGTTATGAAAGTCTGGTAATAACTAAATATATGTTTATTAAAATTTGTACTACTCACTAATGGATTTACAAAATAATTCTTTTAATGCCTGTTTAATTATAAACACATTGAAAGAAATTTTTATTCCCAAGTAAGAAGCAAGATTTGTAACAGGTGACTGCCTTGCTGGTCGATTGGCTGTACGAGCGTCTGCTAATTGTGAGACCCTGAGTTCCATACCCAGTATTTTTCAAACTTCAAATTTCTAGCTGGAGCTACTTCATGGAGCCTGGATTTGTGCCCGGTATACGGCCAGTAGCCTTACCTACTATTCCATGGTGGAACGTAAAATTCAATAGCTGCACCGTGGTAAGGTACTACACTCCTCTGAATACCCATTCCAGGAATTCAGGCGTGGGAAAAAAATGACAAATTTTAACAGGTTAGAGAAAAAAATAAAGGTAAATAAAGTGGATATATTACTCTGCAAGTGCAATAATAAATATGCACCCCTATTGTATTCCGTATCAGTACATAAAGAAAACAATTATAATTTGGGTCATTCATATTCCACAATGTCCATCGCAAATATAAAAGGATTACATCACGCATCAGTAACAACATATACGATTTTCGTACACCGGTAAAAAACATAGTACCTAAGTATGAAGTAAAACCGTGTGGCACACAAATCAGATTAACAGGAAACATTTGCTTTGACTTTTGATCGTGTTGGTTGACAGAGCGACTGCCGATCGGGAGATCCTGGGTTCGATAATCCCCGAAGAGGTAGGCAGAGGAATGTAGAACACGCCCACGTTACACCAGTTACGTTTACGTC
Organism: Mimoniades ocyalus; assembly: GCA_018245615.1. Lineage (NCBI taxonomy): Eukaryota > Metazoa > Arthropoda > Insecta > Lepidoptera > Hesperiidae > Mimoniades > Mimoniades ocyalus. Next base: position 770 of record DWDV01000486.1, on the reverse strand, counting down.
CCACTATGGAATAGGTGGTGAGCCTATTGGCATACACCGGGCACACATCCAGATTCCGAGCCACTACTAGAAAATCTAAATTAGAAAAATTTTGTATGCGACAACATGGGATTTGAACCCAGGGCCTCCAGATCGGCAGTGCACACTTGCAACCAACACAACCAACGAGGTAGTCTTTTTATTAATAATTAATAAAATTATCAATTTTAAGTGTAGTTCTGACGATTAGTTAATTAAGTTCAAATAACGATCCAAATAACCTCAAAAGTACTCAACACGTGTCGCGACCCGACTTTGTCCAGAATCACTGGGATAGGTTTTGAAAAAAAAAATGAAAAAGAAAAACCTTGAAAAGGCGGTACCTACAAAGTTCGCCGGGTTAGCTTGTATCTTTATAAAATTATAACAATTTCTTTACTTAACTTATCCTAGGTCGAACTGGAGTTTTCCAATTCTTCAATATTTGTACTAAAACTAGAAAAACGTACCTTGAGGCGATTTAGATAAATTCAGGGTATTGGTATTTTACTATATCCAATATTGTTTGGGGTTAAGACAATTAATTTAAAATAGACGACAGTTTAACGCAATACCACAAAGGGACTAGTTTTTAAAATGATTGTGTTAATTAAAATCAGACATCTTCATAACTAATACGAAACATTCGCATAAATATAGTGAACCACAGTTTTATACAGTCCAGAGCGGTCAAGTTTTTGATTGTTTACTGCTGACACTAAATTATCACTTATCTTTTGAACAGTTGGAGA
>DWDV01000485.1:0-16518 GCA_018245615.1 Mimoniades ocyalus | reverse complement strand
TCTTAAGACCAGTCAGGACTGATGAGGGATGTTAATAATATTAAATTTTCAAGTGTTCAATTCAAAATTCAAAGTATGTCTTATTATTTTTTCAGATATTAACGTTTCGTTGCTATGTCAGCTAAACATAACAAAACGTTACAGACAAAACAATTTAACGATATGACATTTGAACCGTGAGCCAGATTCCATCGAACTAAGACAAAAATTGAAAGATTATTTTTCTTACTGTGCGACTAGTTCTATTTCTACCACTGAAAGTGTTTTAATTTTTACAATCAGTTAGCGGTTGTTTATTAGATTTTTAAGAATGTTTCTGAACGTTACTATTCCAACAGATAACAATTTGAATTTCTACGATATGACTGACATATGACATATGATATGATTATTTTGGTTTACGAGACAATAACGAAAACAGATATTAATATTATAAAAAATAATTACATTCACTATTTCAAAATAATGGCTACATATGATAATAAAGCCTGGTTGCTTCAAAACATAAGAGATGCATTTATTGCTACAGATGATACGGGTTTGTGTGAAACCGTAATGGCAGGAGAGAATTTTTCAAAAATCTTCCAGTGCAGAGCTATGGAAGATAAGAAGCGGATAAGGGAAGGTACTCTTAGTATGCCAAGTACAAGTAGGGGCAGAGATTTAGGCACGGATTATGAGGATGATAGAGAAATTGTAACACAGTTTGATCCATATCCTGACATGGAAGATAGTGACGAGGACGACCTATGCGGAAGCTATATTCGTGACGAAGAATTTGGCGTCAAGAGGTAACGATAATTCTTTATTAGCCTTAATACGATCGTGACTGATGGTAAAATGTAACTTAGGACTTAGTCCAATTTGGAACATTTCATACTTTTATAGGGAACACACATTTTGGCAAGGGTTTCTTTCTCTGGCAGTACATAATGAACGCAATATTCATCCCTAACTCCTCGTTCATAGTAAAGTGTTACATATCAATTGGTATCAACTTAATCTTCTTTTAATTAATTGATAATGTATGACAGGTGTAACAGGGGCCTAAATAAAATCTTCGGTGCCCATACCAACCACATCAGTCCATTGAACTTCCATTTATATAATCAACTAGGATCTAGCAATTGCCCTATCACAATATACATACTCAATCTGGGCAGGGCTATATGCATTAATATTTGTCATGTCTGGCAGTGGACTTGTAATAACGGTTGTTAACAGTGAACAATGTTTACTTCATAAACAAACAATTTTAAAAGATAAACAATTTTACTCAATAACTATTGCTTGTATTAGTTTTTACCAATATTTGAAGTATTTCCGTGAGATTCAATTCCTTTCACTAATCATATACCTATTTGAATTCAGGCATAGACCAAACACAGCTCTGAGGCTGGACAAAAAAGAACAGGCTTTAAAAAAGGCAGCTAAGATAAAAGTCATAAAATGGGAAGATACCTCCACAATGCTTACAACAGAACAAATAGAGGAAGCATTCACTAAGTTAGAAGTGAAAAAACCTGAGAAACAGACGTCCTTGCTAGCTGAGCAATTAGATAAGTGTCCTGAACTTCCACATCGTCAATATCTAGAATATGCAAAGTTTGATGGCACAGCACAGGTGAAAATGCCAACAAAGACTTTTAAAATCTTTATGACAGTGCTTTCTGAAAAACATCAAAATTATCCATTGATTGTATGTGTCATTGCTAACTCAAAAATTAAGGATTTAATTGGATTCATATGCTATAAATACAGGTAATTTGAAGAGTGACATCTGAATAGTCTGTATATGTTTTAACATAATTTAATTGAAATTTTCTGAGCAAAAAAAATTTCCCTGGTAATTTTTTTAGGGGAGGCTTATGTTCAATACTGGAACTCCAAAAGTTGATGATGATGAATTTTTTTCAACTTTCAATGTACAAAATGTATTTACTTGCGAGGAACTAAGCTATTATACATCCAATATGCCAACATTTATTAATGGAGAACTATATTTGAAAATAGTGGTGCCAGTAAAATATGTTAAATATATTTGTTTATTTTATATAAAATTCACAGCATAGAACATCCAGATGTGGCTCTTGGATCGGTGCATGACTATGGTCTATGTCTTGCTGAAGATGATGGAGAAGTGGATTGGGCTTTCCCTTGTCTTGATGCCAATGAACCATGCTCGAAATTTGGATTCCCTTGCCTGGGTTTAGTTGACCTTAAGACTAAAATATATCAAGTGACAACTCCTATACCAGATATTGAATTGCCATTCCATATTGGACCTTCATTTCCTTTCTTTCAAAAACCTTCAGATTCTTGTCAAAGTCACTTAAATACATCCAAACAAAGTGCAGATGATACCACAGACCTTTTCAAAAAAGCACTAGATGAAGGTAACATTGTTATATTCACTATGTTTTAGCTCACTTTAATAATAGCGGTGATAGTTTAAGATTTACACAAAAATACATTTCTTGACTCAAAAACATTCTTTCAAAATAAATATCTTATAGACTGCATCATTGGTGGAGAGGTTACTGTTGATCCCAGGTTAAGTATTATATTAGATTTTGCTAATTCAAATTTTCTAACAGAAAATTTTCTAGTAGTGTGGCTCGAGCCTTTAGGCTCACCGCCGATGAACAACATAGGAGTGTAATACACTCCTTTGTATCCCTCTTTGGGTATTACAGACTTGATGTTATGTTATGTCACACCACAAAAACTTATTTTCAACTTTAATTATTAAACATTTTACTAGCAGAAACATCATGGTAACATTTTTTTAACATGGTAACGTTTTTTTCAGATGTAAAAAGATTTTCACAGTTGGGTCCAGCAATAGCTGATGCACCACAAGAAAAAATATACAGAGTGAATTTACTGCATAAATTGAGAGCAAATACACCAGTACAGCTTAGTATATCTTTGGATACAATAGAAATTGTACCTTTCCTCGCACAAAAACATGCATTCTGGGTATGTATTACTAAATTAAAATGAAGTATCTACATGGCTTGTGAAGCTGAACATTATCAAAACTAAAAAAATTCATAAATTTTCAGTCCAGGCCGAAATACATCCGGCATCACATAAATTCAATAGCCTGGTGTCAGGTGTTGGAAACAAAAGCAGGTAGAACTACATTTAGGATAGTGTACTCACCTAGTCATGACACAGTACTAAGTGATCGAAGTAGTTCAGGTAAGGAGAAGATTAATTTGTCTATATTTTTTTCTAAATACAGCATTCTTTTCATTCTGCTTATATCAATATTGTGTTGAAGGAAAACTGTATATGAGGGCCAATTTCTTAACTGAGCAGAAGTAATATTCTATATACATTATATGTACTTGTATACCTTCCTTTTACCTCAGCTTTTCTTGTTTGTTTGTTATATAATTGTATCATAAAATGTAAAATACACTTGAAATCTCCAGAGGTTGGCAGTGGAGTGTAGTACAATCTCACATTTCAACAGTTATGTTTACGACTATTACTAGAAAATCTAAGTAAGAAAAGTCCAATGGTGCCTGACCTAGGATTTGAACCCAGGACCTTTTGCGCTTTCAGCCAACAAGACCAAAAAGGCAGTCAATAGTATAATATAATAGTACAATCAAAACAATATTTTCATTCTCCATGTTAAACACGGGGTCATCAGGATACATCTTACAATGAAACCTAATATGACTGAAACCTCATTTGTTGCCGAGTAAATGATAAGTTTAATTCTCTATCTCTTTCATTTACAGTCAACACAAATTTATTTCAACCAGTCACCACATACAAACTACATGATTTTGAAAGTGACCATGATACAGCTAGAACCATAGTTGAAAAAGTGAATACAATACTAGACCTAAGGAATAGTCCATGTCGCCGTGAGTACAAGACTGCTAAAGAGAAGAAACTCCAATCAAGAAGAAATTTCCACACAAAGCATATGGGTTAAGAGAAATATAAGACTGGTTAATGATTACATAAGTTCCTGAAGTATATTATCAATATATCATCATGACTGAGAGGTTACTGTTGCTATACCATTTACATGTTAAATGAAATAGGAAAAAAAAATAAGAAACAAGTTGCGCCATTTCAATGTGCTTAATAATATGAGGTAAGACACTACAAACTGGTTGTAGAAAATGTCAATTTGTCAGTATTTTAAATCATCACTCTTTAAGCATTATCTACTAGAACTCATTTGTGATTGTTGTTTATCTCACTGTCTTATTTATAAAACAATCACCTGTAGATCAAGATTCAGGAACAATCAAATAATCCTATTCAAGTGAAAAATGTACATTTGTTTTCATTTTAGCTAATAGTTTCATAAATAATGTCAACCTAAAAAATATGTGTAAAATATGACCAAAGTAGGAAAAGCTACACATATTCAAGACTGGATACAGTTACTTATGACCTGCAACATCTAGTGTTATTCAGGAGACCTACATATTCATTGGCTAGTTCAGAAACATAAAAAAAGGTGCATTCAATTTATTTCATATGACTGTACAGACAAACACAATGTGCTCAACAAGAGCTTTTATTTTATACAATTTTTTGATGCCATAAATCCCAAGTTCTGATTATTTAATCAGAACAAGTTACTTTTACTATCACTGGTTACAAGCAATAGATTCTTTTAGAATGATGCTTAACAAAGTACCATTATTGTACTTGTTTAAAACATCAAACTATGTTAACTTCCCTTTGATAATGTTGTGTTCATTTGCTGATGGGTGACTTAAGTGGTATGCAACTTCATACAGTGCAAGTATACTGCCATAATACAATTATGCTACTGTATTTTGTAATATTCATTACTTTTAATTACAAGCCATAAAAATATTTTTATTGTACAAACTTGGTATCTTGTCTACATTATATAGAGAATAATGATTATACCGAGTACTATTAATATTAGACGATAATGTCGTTTTACTAAGGTCAGTGAAATCAATGAAATGAATATGTTTAACAAAGCAACAATTGTTTACTGAAAGTATAAAAAAAACCTCTATAACGAATGTCTGAACCGCTGATTTAATAAAATGCTGTACCTATTGAAGTTTTATAAAGACAAAATGTGTCAATAATGTTCATAACTTTTTATTTACGTTTTGGATTAAACACATAATTATATTGTATAATGATTTATATATAGAAAGCTGAAATGAATTTTGCATAGGTATATGATGTGGCATTTAACTCAAGTAAATTGTGTATTTGATACTCTTGAACTGTTAAAAAGTACTTTAATTCTGTTTTTGTCTCATTAACTGGCTATTATAGATCAAGCAACACTTTATCATATTTATGTTGGTCAACATGTAGCTTTTTCTTTTAAAGTATAGTAATGGATATATAATTTTAATAATAAATTCATATTCGAGGCTCACATTGTTTCTCACATAAGAAATTTGAATACAAATAAACACCAAAATAGATTATTTTTAAATGTGAATTCACTGTATACCAATTATTTTAAACAAAATGGATTTTAATTTAAGCAATTCATGAATTTATTAAAATTGTATGTATTATGTGAATGAAATATGAATGAAATGTTGTTATGAAATATTGAAAATAAATTGTTATAAATGATTAATTCTGTCTTATATTCTGTTAATGATATAGAAAATTTTTTCTCCTCAAAAGATTTTTTTCAAATATTTGTTATTAATGCAAATAACAAAGATTGATTTTTTTTATGAAAGCGCACTATTAAGAAGCGTATGTTTGCATATTATGTACACCTTACAGGACTCCATTACATTCTTAGCACGCTCATTTTCTAAGTGTGTGCTTCAAAACACCAACAGTACGCCATATAGAGAAGTATCCTTATAATGAAAACCACCATATATTATATATACAAAGTTAGTAATGTTTATTACAACTAATGAATTTTTAAAATAATCATATTAAATAAATAATATTTAGTCATGGCACAAACTAATAACAACAAAATTTTACTAATTAGTATAATACAATTACTTACATTCTATTTTATTTTGTGTACAAAGTACATCATACTACACTATGTTGTACATTAATATATTTACAAAATATTTGTTTATCAGAATAATAATATCTGTTTTTTACACTAAGTTTTTACATTAACAGAATGAACTATATCAAAGACATCTGAGGACGTTGATTGTAGACAAAAAGAATTATAGCAGTACATGTTATTTGCCTATTGAAGATTTAAATTGGGATCCAAAAAATACAACATGCAAAGAGGTGGTTAATTCTAATTTTATAACCACATTGTCATTGCATTCTTTAAAATTGTTTATTACTTGTTAAATTATAAAAAAAATCTTGCCAGTATAATAGTCCCATCACAAGTTTTTTAAACAGTTGCTTGTGCAAGTAAATGATCAAGTATGTAAAGACCAATATTACAATACAAAAGTAACATCACACCTTTAATCCCCGAAGAGGTGGAGCAGAGGAATGTAGTACACTCCCATGTTTCAAGAGTTATGTTTACATCCTACTATGGAATAGATGGTAAGCCTATTACCATACATCAAGCACATAACCCGCCTGGGATCCACTGCTGGAAAATTTAAATTAGAAAAATTAATAGTGCCCAACCCTGAATTGGAATACAGGACCTCCCAACAGTCAAACTTGCAACCAATAAGGCAGTCACATGACAAATGAGACAGTTGTTTAGATACCTAAATATTTGAATTCATTGGTTGGATATGTAAATAAAACTTTCAATAAAGGTGTAAATATAACCACCCTCATCTTAAGTTGACAATGAATAATACTTCATGAAGATGAGAGCGAGCTACTACTAGAAGGACTGACACTGATCTTTTGCATCTTATTCTCGGAAATAAGTTACAGGAACTTAGGTAATGACATTTAAATATCAATTTACACTTTTTTACATGTCATTATTCTAATAGCAGAGTGATGTGTACAGTCAAGCACAAATGTGTCACTCGACGGTACTATTATCTAATATGTCCTGTGTGATTTTATTCACTTTCTCCTCACAATCACGTAGAACAACATCATCCAGTTCAATGGCTCGTCTATATAAAGCCAATGTTTGCTGTACAGATTTGTGCAATTTCAATTGACTCTCAACAAGTTTTGATATATTGACTTTCCCTTTCAAGAACTCAATATCCTCATTTGTTAATGCTGCATATGACATTCTCGATCTGCTTGGAGCATTCATGGCCATTTGGTACTGTCTGAAATATAAATAGGACAAATAATTAGAGGGTAACTATTGGTTTAAATGTATTTCAAATTTTTCAATTATAATATCACAATATCCCAAAAAAATAAGTCATTAAAATTATTAAGTTATATAATGTACATTGGTTATCATTTCATATCAGTACTTATTATCAGGCAAGGTGACATTAAATCTCTCATTCCTCTTTATTTATATTTCTTAAGGAAACAGTAATGACTAGAAGAGTATGAAAATATGAACACAGAATGTGCTTCAATCTGCTACTTATACATGCATATCTGGCACTTTTCTGTGTCTTGTGACTTTCTACAGAGTAAAATGACTCTACTAAAACTTTCTAGGACTAGTTGAAGGGTCAGAAAGTCTGGGTATCACATAGTATGATGTATTGAAATTGTATAAAAGGTATATCAAAAATTAAAATGACTCACTAGGTAGATTCCATGACGTCTTTATAAGCCAGCAATATAAGTATGTTATATATGTAGTATAGTTAACTTACTGTTTAAGATCATGATATTTATTTCGTCTACTTTTCACTTCCTTTTTCCATTGTTCTTTCTCAGCCAGAAGTTTCTCATAGTAACTGTAAAATCGATAAATAGCTATAGAATGATTTAATATTAATCACTAAGTACAAATTTAAAATAACTTCAATTTATCGTACTTCCTCAATTCCTCACAGTGTTTATCGTTTTTTTCAGTTTGTTTACTAGAATTTGGATCAATGTTTTCCGAGAGCGGTTGTGGAACTGAAAATCAAAAACTTAATATAGTGTCCTGTTAACATTGCGTATCTATTCATTCCGTACACCAAATAAACACCAATACACACGTATTGAATCGCGCCTTTCAAAAAATGTTGACCGTCTCCTCCGCGGTGGCGATCGAAAAGACTGTTGAGTGTCTTTGTCATTAGTTGAAGTATCCATTACAGTCAATATATTATACAGGTTTCCCTTATAATTACTGATTTATTATGTTATTCTTCAAAATACAATTAAGCGAAATTTCAAAATTTTGAAAACAAATTGACGTTAACGAAACGGACGCCAAGTTTGACATATGTCATTTTTTATATTCGGAATTCTAACCGAACTCGACATATGCGTATCGGAAGTTCGGATACGCGTATGTAAATATCATGATAGCATAAATTTATGAATGATTCATAATCAGCAGCAATCAGTAAAATATAAACACTGAAACTTTATGTACGTATGGATACACTGTTAGTTATACATAAACCAACAAAAGCTGGAGGAAATTGATTAAGAAAACATTGTGCTGTCATCCGTTAAAAGATGTCACTGATGTTGCAACGGTTAGCACTGATAGTGGACATAAGATAAAAGGTATAAAAACTAACTATAACTTTACATTGATAACCTTAACCCACGTAAGATAAACTTTAAAAATGTTATATAATGTCGTAATAGCTGCTAAAATTATTGTTCTGTCTATGCGAATACACGTGACCTTAACAAAAAAAATTATACTACCAGGTCTCACGGTCCCATCTGAAATATACAAATTTATTTAGATCAGTTAGTCACCACAACCATAATCTTAGCTGTAAGAAGCTGAAGTACATTCCGACTGATGCTTTAAGCTTTTACTTAATATCAATTAAATATAACTACTTCAGCGTAAGAAGGGTGAATACTAGTTCTATACCTGAAAATTTATGAACGGATTGCATACCTTTTTGACGTCTTTGACGTTTGTTTTCTACATCTATCAACGATCGGTAAATATAGTATGTCTTATATATCTGCCGCACATAATATTTCTCGGGTTTTTTTATTTTCTGTTCAATCATTCGTTAACTAAAATGTCCTGTTCTCGTAGGAGAACCTAATTACTGATGGGTAAGACTAAATGAGATTAGTGTTTTTATTTTCCGTCGATAAAATTGCGAGTTCGCATAGACTCGGTGTAAGTGAATTAAATGGTGCGATGTTTCCCAACAGCAAATAGTGATGGAGTTTAATGAATGTCGTACAAATGAGGTATTGGACCCGGTAGATATTGAGTTTTTTTCGGATCGATCTCGTACCCCGAGTCCATCTCCAGTGTTAGCTACAAATGTGTGTTGCGATTTGGAGGACATATTGAGCGACGTAAGTATTAACATTTACTTCACTGAATTCATAGGTATAAATTACCCAAGCGAGCTTGTCGCTACGAGGTGCAATGCTATGTTTTTCTTTCAAGTTCTCGCGTGTGTGCAACTAACCATATGTTATTCTTTAACAGCTAGGTAACTAGTGAAATTACTGCTGTTTCCTTGACAAAGGTATTTTTGTAATTTATTTTGCATAATTATTCAGTTACTTATATCATTTCGTTAATTATTTATGTAGAATCTTGATAGTTGCAACATTCAAGCTTCCAGTATCAGATAATGGATTCATATACAAATGTTCCAACTATTATATTTCAATAAGGATACTTTGGTCTAAAAATATCATTTATAGCCTTCTTTATACATTCAAATTCCTGTTAATTTTTTTTTACATATCATTAGCATTATAGTTTTATATATTCCTTAGTAAATAAATAATTTATATGAAAACTTGTCATCTATTTTAGGCTATATCGGAATCCCTCCAAGGCTCCATTCGGATTAGTCAGAGCCAGTTGATCAACCAGGAACTTACAATACGTCCAGAGGCAAACATAGAGTCTAACGTTCCTGAGGGTTTAGACCTTTACAAGGTGATCTTTGAAGTTGAAAGTGATACAGAACCAAAGATGGGTGATCTAGATGGAGCCACTGTCCAGAAAACTGAAAGCACCACAAAGGAACAAGTAAGTTGACTCACTTCATCATATAAATATTTATCTAGTATCATGTAGATGTACATTGTGATTATTCATAGTGTCTTATAAATATAAACAAATAAATTATCCACATCATTGCTACATAAAACAAAAAAAATCATTGAGTGTAATAGTCATCTATGTTAATAATAGATAGAAAAATTACAAATGAACAATGCTTATAGTCTCTATAACTATACCTTCACATTGAACACACACACACAATTCATTTAATAACCAGGTTTGGGAACAGACCTAGTTGTTATCAATCAATAACCATTATTCATTGCAAAAGTGGAGAGTACACAAAAAGTAATATATAGTTCAGGACTGGTTCATAGACAAACACATTTGTGGTGCACTTAGTTATCCTGAACTGTAAGTAATAACTTTGATAATCATCTCCTTCATTGTAAGCACAACTGCTAAGCAAAAGATTCCCTGGTCAGACAAAGTATTATTGAAATTTTTCTAATATGAAATAGAAAAGTATTAATAGCTTGTAGTCTGGATTTATGCCCAGTGAATGGAAATAGGCTCACCTCATATTCTATGCAATATCAGCTGGACAAACAAGCTCAGTGGTGTGCTATTGGAGGGGCTTATGTCCAGCAGTGGATTAAAATATGCTAATGATGATGATTCAATTACAGGTTGAAAGGACCTGGGTTCAAATGCCGGGCTGTGTACTGTTGCATTTTCCTAATTAGAATTTGAAGTTAAAATTTCTGGTAATGGCTCAGACATTTGTGGCCAGTGTAAGGCAATTTGCTCACCGCCTATTCCATGATGGGATGTAATGTAACTGGTGAAATTTGGTAGTGTACTGCACTCCTTTGTCTACCTCTCTGGGGATTACATGTGTCATTTAATATTAAATCATCATTTACTTTGTAATCATTATATGAAATCCGTTTTTGATATAAATGGTGATATTATAGTTTTGACATACATAAACAAAATACATTATTTCTGTCATTTTAAATAAATTTAGATATGGGCTGGTCAATCTTATCTAGATACTTGCATAACTTGCAATCAACATAATCAATGACAGTTTTGTTTTTATAATGATAAGGGTAACTATGACTATATTTTATTTATGATAAAAATGTGTTAAAATAGTAGTGAATTCATTTTTGTTCTGTGGAAGTGCCTTTTTTTGTCCTGATTTATGACATTTCACAGTGAAAGTTTCAGTGTTTGAAAATTGTATTCAGGTCTTGTAAATCTGGATACGAATTTTCTAGTAATTTTAATAGAAAAACAATAAGTTATAGCTATAGTTATAGTTATAGCTATAGTTATAGTAGACAATAAAGGATTGTTTTGCAAAACTGATGTGTATGACTAATTTGAAGTATAATATTGTAATTTTAGAAAGTAACATCACACCTATAATCCCCGAAGAGGTAGGCAGAGGAATGTAGAACACTCCCATGTTTCACCAGTTACTTTTAAGTCCCACAATGGAATAGGTGGTGAGCCTATTGCCATATACCGGGCACAAATCCAGACTCTGAGCCACTACTAGTAAATCTATATTAGAAAATTTAGTAGTGCCCGACCCGGGAATCTAACCCAGGACCTTCCGTTCGGCAGTCGCACTTGCAACCAACACGACCAACTAAGCAGTGTAATTTTAGATTTGTACTATAGGATTTTGTCCTCCATTTACTTCCAAGGTTTCAATACATTCCTATATCAATATATGTATTTAAACAATTTGATGTTGAAACATCTAATTTGATTGATAATAATGAGAGATTCTGGTAATAAGAGATTCTGATTGGATTTAAATGTTATTATTATTTAAGTGTGCTTTGCTCAAATTTTGTTTGTAAAAATGATTAGGCATATAAACTTTACCACGAAAATGTTACTTGAAACTTATTTCACACATGATAAACATAACTTCACACCTCTATTTCTCTGAAGGGATAACAAGGGATTTATAGTAGACTCCAATGATTCACCAGTTGTTTTATATATCTTATCATAGTATTATCATAATAGTGGTTATGTCTATTTTCATATAAAGGACACAAATTCAGACTCTCAGCTATTACTAGTAATCTTAAGTTAGAAAACCCAAAGTATGTAATGTGTGAATTGATTTTAAAATTGCCTTTCACAAAAATTCAAAAATTGTTATAAATCTTCACAATTCATTTACACCCAATATTTTATAAAAAGTAATGAATGTTATGAATGCATTGAACACATGTAAGTCGATGGTTAAATATATTTTGCTGTTTGAATTTATTTGACTGTAAACTGCTAAACTAGGGCGACAATTCCCGCATCAAATTGGTTTAACGAAGGTGACAAACACATTGGTCAGGATAGAATTGATGACGTGTTTACAATTGGTACTCCTATGCCCCATTGTCTTAATATTTACAATGTCTCTGCATTGCCTAATGGATTTTATCCACTAAGATACATTAATAGCATTATGTTAATAGACATAATCTGTGTAAGTTGTTCATTTTTATATTTTATATGCGAGAGATTACAATTAATGGACAGCTGTGTGTGTAGGTTTAATTGGCTATGTCTTTCGGTGTAAAACATTTCACCGAAATAAAAAATGAAAACTGAATGCAAGTAACTGCTACAAAATTGTTTTTGTTGTCGATTTTTTAAATAAATCATGATGCAAGAAATCTATATTTTTAATTTAATACTTATATAAACCTAATACAAACAGAAGAAAAGGAAAATCCTTTTTTATGCAATTTTATCTTTCATATTAACAGTCCTTTAGGTTTGTAGCCTTTCTAAATAATAATTTTTTACGTTCTAGATTTACATAATGTTTTAATAACAATAAGTGAGGCGTTGTAAATGACGCTGAATAATACAAGAACATAATATAATAGCCGACAATATAAATAGTTCGATAAAAAAGACCCTCTCATTCAGAACTTGTTGTATCGTTCTGTATGTTTTGGCTGTTTGATATTACGAAATCAATCCAGCGTACATTGTTCGAATAATGGTAGTCAGTGGCAGTGAACCATAGACAAAGTTTACCGAACTGTTTAGTGAATATGTTCCAGTACCAATAAAAATATTTTATACATAATCCAACATATTCCATTACAATTCAAATAGGCGGAAAGTTAAATATATGTATAGCAGACGAACGTATGCATGTATTTGTAAATGTATTGGGTGTATCAAGTTTGTACGTTCCTGGAATTAAAGACTTCCAATTAACAATATTTCGTATCGCTCTGTTCGTTGTTACAGTCAGAAAATATTCTCGAAGTTTTCGAACAACGCGAGCGCACATAGGATTTGTATATTTTTTTCCTACATATGCTCGTTAGAAATTTAGTCGGAAACTGTTATCACGGACTTTGTGTTTTATTTAATTAATACACTTTTGTTCGTACTTAATTGGCGTAGTGTTTCAAATGCATTTACCTAACTACCTACTCAAAATGTTGCTTGTACATCCGTCTTTAAAAAACTTTAATAGTACATTTTCTAAAAATATCAATGTGTTTTTTGGGGGAACAAAGAAATGAGTATAAATGTAACTTTGCTTAAATGCATGTTTAAAAACGAGATTACAAGTAGCAGGATACAAGTCCACTCATATTAAATTTAACCTGATCATTGTCCGTTTGGAAACCAAACACCTGTTGGTAAACAATGTGATACCTATCTACTTCAATCACAAGCTGTTGCAAAGTAAAGTGGTAAAGTTTCATTTATTTTATAGATTTGTTTCTTACATAGTTATAATTTTTCCTAGCTATGTAAGCCACAATATGGCAGAAATAGAAATTTATAAACTTTTTGGTAAAACCTGTGTAATTCTCTCTCATAGCTGGATGAATACTCATTTTGTAAATGTCGCCCGAGTTTATAGTTTACTTGACATTTTCCGAATGCTCGCCATTTTTGAACGAGGCAAGGATTACAGGCATGTGATACATATTCCAGTTTATGATTATGAGACAGACAGAAATTTTATAGTCCACCTCTGTATATAAATTATGTAATCAATATATGTATATTGACTGCCTCGTTGGTCGTGTTGGTTGCAAGCACGACTGCCGATTGGTACGTCTTGGGTTCAAATCTTGGGTCGGGCACTATTGGATTTTTCTAATTTATATTTTCGATTAGTGACTCGAATTCTGGAATTGTGCCCGGTGTATGGCAATAGGCTAACCACCTATTCCATAGTGGGACGTGAACGTAGTTGGTGAACCGCGGGAGTGTACTACACTCCTCTGCCTATCTCTTCGGGGATTATAGGCGTGATGTTACGTTTATTTATATAAATAAGTTTAGTAATTCTCTGTAAACCAGTTTAGGAATTGGGAGTCACGAGGGTGATTTTATACCTTTCAATAAATTATAATGATAATTAATAAATCAATAAATTAATTAGTCAATTAAATTAGTCAATAAATTTTACATTTTCACAATCAAACATTGTAATGTATGTAAGTGTTTTGAAGTTGAAAGCTTTCAATATTATAACTTGTTTTTTCGCATTAACATAATTATGAAGAAAATATGTTTTAATAGTATTTTTTGATAGTGTTGTTAGTGTCTAGGTTTTATGTAATAAGTACAAACTAATAAGCTCTTTTAAGTGAGCAGTATGGATAAAATGAATAAATTAATGGCATCGAAATATACACGCGCCTTGCTGCCTCACAGCACTGCGTAATGTTAGTGTTCATTTCGCTCGGTTTCATTCGTTCGCTGTCGACTCCGCTCTCAAGACTCTTAATTGGCGGGGAGTTGTTTTGGTTCCTCGGTTTCGTCCATTGTGCTTACATTCAGTACATTGCGTTCGTGCAAAGTGGCGGCGATTGCATTTCAAATCTTTAATGAAATATTTCGACGTAAGAAAATTGTATTTGCCCGTATTTATTTTAAGGTGCAGCCGCGTAAATATTATCCAAGTGACATTGCTAGGTTAAAATTATGTCGGTTACTATCACTGTTGTGTTTTTAAGAGTTAAGTCATAAGGCCCTCAGTAATTAAATTAGATGCATTTATCTGCCTACACATTCGGGGACATAGAGACGTGATGTTATGTTTGTATACAACACGAAACAATGTACTACTTATATTAATGAGATTTTAAGTGCAAAAATATATAAATCCTAACTAAACTAAGTAAATGTAATTTTAACGATATTAATTATATAGTTTTTATTACATTACTCTAAAATAACTACTAATAATACGTTTGGTCGGAACTTATTAGTGTCACTTATATCAGTGCTCTAAGTAAATAATAGTGAAGTTTGTGTTAGTAGTGTTAATGACCTCATAACGAAGCGATTGTGTAAGGAATTCCAGCTGTGTTCAATAATAACTAGTGATGAGCATTACGAAGATCATAAATGGCAAGGTAAATATTTTCTTCATAACTTTTTTACATACTGCCGTTGATGTCAATCAGATTGAATATAGATGCGCGATCTTCATTTGTACATTGGCGTTACAGAAAAAAAGTCGTATAAAAAAAGACAAAATGATTTTTCGGCTATTGTTTTACTGTGCACTTAGAATTGTGTTCATCAATGACTTTGGTTGTTTTATCAGACCGACAGTCAGTTATATGGCCGCAGTCGCTGCGCAAGTAAGATCAGAAGACTTCTTGTCAGTGCCAATTTCTTCAATCCAAGATAAACTTGGAATAGCTACCTGGTATGGTTGGTGATGGTTCGACATCTATGTGTACTCTATACAGCTACATATGTTCTTACATCTATATAATTTCGACATGTATGATGCGACAAAACCATTCTAAGTACTTGTTGCACTTTTGGTATTGATAACATCGCGGTATTATATCATGCCTATACATAATGTCAATAGGTAATAATGTTGCATGATTCGGGTCAAAAAGGGTTATCAGAAGTCTTAACCTTGACTTTAATCTTAACTCTAGATAACGCAGTTCGACATGGTAACTGACAAATAAAAAAAAGAAATGGAAAAATGTGTGAAAAAGCTTCATTACAAAGTTCATTATTACGTACATACATGTCTTCACGCCAGATCCCTTAGGTTAGGCAGAGAGCACAGAGTGACAAATATCTATATTCTTACAGACATCTACCTTGCTTCTTCCACATTCATCACTCTCTTCATCTAAGCGCGCTGATTTCGGAGACTTCTAACATTAACGTTCACTATCACGAACGATAATATTTCTTTACATAATGCTGACATTGTAATAATAATCATTTGAACCGTTAAAATGTATATTTGTCAAATAGTCCATAACGTTTGCAAGTGCGACTGCCGAACGGGAGGTCCTGGGTTCGATTCCCAGGTCGGGCACTACAAAATTTTCTAATTTAGATTTCCTAGTAGTGACTCGGACTCTGGATATGTGCCCGGTGTATGGCAATAGGCTCACCACCTATTCCATAGTGGGACGTAAACGTAACTGGTGAAA
>DWDV01000484.1:0-16531 GCA_018245615.1 Mimoniades ocyalus | reverse complement strand
CTTACAGTAGTAAAATGGTTCAACCTCGGCTCGTATCTCGAAGGAAAGTATCGAGAATGAATTATTTTCACATATTATTATATTATTGTGTATAGTTTGTAAAGTAATTTATAATTTTTCTTACGAGATGTGTGTAACGAGTTGTTGGAAGCTCGATCCGAGGAGCGACGACTTAATTTTGCTTGCCTCGAAACGTCGTTGTTATAACTTAGCCATTTGCAGAGTGTCGCCGACGGCTGTGGTCGATCGCCGTCGGCTTAGGTGCTATTTGTTGACATTACAATTCATTCGTTCATCATGTAACTTCATTCGTTCACCTTATAACTTCAATCGGACTGCGTTTATATATGACAAATAAAACCTAATGTTAAGTTTTCTTATTTATTATGTTTTTTGTTAATAATCCAGCTTCCCGACATTAACGCTCCGTATAACGAATGTGTGATTGAGTGAATGGATTATCGTTTCTCATTCCATGCAATGGTCACACGCCTTTGTGTTGTAATATGTTTTTTTTAATACATATTGTGTACGTACCTGATGCAACTTGTACATTTATTATAGTTAATTTCATAATTTACTCGCTAAAACCGCATGGTTTAAATAAAGATTTATTCTTCCGTGTCGCCCTCGATTATGTAACATACATACAAAGAGAACAGTTTCACCAATTTCAACGTTTTATATTAATGTAATATTTAGTTCTGTTTATTAACGCAGCCTTTTATGTCATGTTAAGGAATTACAAAACTTACAAACGTGTTTTTATTCATCCGGTACGTTGATATACGTTGCGTTTCAGAAAGTTCACATTATTAACAACAGTGTAATTTAATAAACATTGAAATATGAGGGGGAAACAGAAGAATAAGTCTTGCTTTAATTTTACTACAGAGACGCTAGTACTTTCCGTGTTGTACAATGTTATAATGACACGGTGTTCTCAACGAGTAGGTCCTCATGTGCTCATGCCATTGGCATAAGTCATATAACTTTCTTTACCTGAAGAAGCTAGTCTGTTAAATTACGATAACGCGTCCAATGTTTTGGTTCAATAGAACAAAAACAAAAATACAATGAAAAGTAAAACAAACAAAAAATAAACTCTCTCAGTGATGCCGTTTTTTTTCGTATTTACCACTCATAAAGGTTGCCGTTAACGCCATAGTTACACATTTATATATGTGGTTTGTGTAATCGTTGGCATCGCTAAATGGACTTTTTAATTGGTTTCGACCGTGAATTTTCAATATAACAGAGGAACGTACGCATGAATTTATCGATGACGCGACTCGATTTGAAATTGTAAAAATCTTGTAAAAATAAAGTTGCAGGCCCGCTGTGAAACTATGTTCAAACCGACGACGACTTAAAAGACAAGACGACAAAACACGACAAGCGAATTAAAACATTGTACGACAATGAGAATTACTTGTCGAATTACATGAAGAAATCCACTGGCATTATTTAAAGAGGTAAAAACACTCTAGCTGCTTGTGCCAGTTGGTGGAAATGAATCCCATCTCGCGCCGCGCGAGAATTCGTCGGTTTGAACAAAGCTGAATTTGTTGTAATAGATGTTGGTACTTAAAACTTTTCCAAACTTGTAAAAAGCTCTTTTTCTGATGAAACGTAGATAGAGTACGGAAAATTATTATTAACTAAATGGATATATAATATAGAATAAATTATTATTATTAATGATGGTTTTTATAAGCGACTTATATTAATTATTATACATACAAAATAATTTTCCGTTCCTTCTATAAAATTTTTTTCAGAAGCTTTATGGAGTAAATTTTATGTCTACACGTTGAAAGTGCTTATTGATTGTGAAGTTGTGTATTCTGTAGAGACGGCCTTAAAATATTAAATCCTTAAGTCGAATGCTAACTTTTTATTTATTTGTTCAATATTGTGGTGTCGTATTATCAAATGTTGTTAAAACTAGATTTGTAAAGATAAAAATGACTTCCCGTATTGGTAATATTCTAATTTAACTCAGTGATAATATTTTGCAAAATTCATTAATGCACATTGAATATTTGTGTAAATTTTAAATTAATTTCAAATGGTATTTTCAGATATTAAACTGGGACTGTGCTTTTTCTAAATGAATATACCGATGACACAAAACAAAAATTTTCAGAAAATTTTGAAGGGAAATGTTTATCACAAATATTTATTTTGCGAAATAATGTTAAATTTGACATATTGTGTTTTAATTTATACGTAAACCCATTTTTTAAATTTTTGGCCTTAATATCCGATTACGATATTTAATACGAAATGTTTTATATAACGACTTAATATTTTGCAGGAATTTATTTGCAAGCATTTCTTCAATCGATTTCATTTTATGACAAAATTTACTAAATATTAGTGTAATTGTTTTCTCTTCTTATATAATTTTGGAGGTAAATAATATTTTCTCATTAATAAAATATAAGTTCCAAGTATGTATATATGAATGAAGTCAGCGTAACGGAACGTCTCGATGGTCCAAATAATTTACAATGTTCGTGTTGGAAATTGAAGGTAAAATAAGTGTTTGTTATTGTGCAATGTTAGACAAAAAAATATATCATTTAATGATACATTTCGCAGTAACATTTACTTGGTCCTTAGTTTACAATTGTCTCATATAAGATCGAATTTGATTTTGATCTGTTTCGTATTTATGAAGTTGTGTTGCAGCGAATGTCTGCCCTTAAATGTGTTCTTTATAAGAAATTAATACCTACATCACTTATTTTATTAAATGATTTAAACATTTTCGATTTTTTATTTCCTTTGACCGCCACCTGCAGGACGATGTATGAAAATTAACATTTTATACACCCAGATGTTAAAATAAAGTACATGTGCATCGGTACTACGTCAGTATAATATAAGAACATAACGTAACATCACGCCTGTAGTCACTGAAGATAGGTAGAAAAGTGTAATACACATACAAGTTTCAGTTACATTTACGCCCCATTATGGAATAGGTGGTAAGTCTATTGCCATACATCGGACACATATCCGGACTACGAGCCACTTCTAGAAATGTTCTATAAAAAAAATCTAAGAAAAATCCAACAGGACTCGACCCGGGATGTGAAGCGAGGACCTCTCGATCAGCCGTCACACTTGCAAACACTCGACCAACGAGGTAGCCCATATGAAGTTTAAGAAGCAATATCTAATATATAAAATCTCGTGTCACAGTGTTAGTGGTCGAACTCCTCCGAAACGGCTCGACCGATACAGTCAACAATAATCATCAACAACTAATTGTTAGTTACTAATTAAGTTGCAGTATTGCAGACAGGGTGCTGCTCTCTGCCTACCCCGCAAGGCGTGATGATATGTATGTATGTACTAATTAAGTTATTTAATAACTAATTAGTAAATAACTAGTTTGGCACTAAACTGCTCCAAGCACTACATATTTCCACCGAACCTCATCGAGGAATAGCATAATCTGTTCAACACTGCTTCTAATTACAAGGATGGACCCGTGTCTGGGAGAAAAATGTTAATTGCTAATAGCCCAATAATCCCCTTATTAACGCAGCACTGCAGCCATAAAAGCTTTTGCTCTTTGATCAAAATCCAAATTAGATGAGGAATGACGTGAACAAGGGGATAAAACTAAAACAATACAGATACGACAATTACTATTAAATGACAAAGTTGATATGTTAGGTATACATTTTCGAAACATACATAAGTTTTAAAGTATGTACTTGCAATAAAGATTCATTCAACTTTTTAAAATAACAACCTATTTGCGACAGGGCGCCATGTTCAATTTGTCTAACGTTAAATATCAGATACTAGGAATTTTCCCTAGCATATTTCTTAAACAAGCACGATCCTTTTAATAATACCCGTGAATGTGCAAACAGATCAATACGCAAGGCTTACAAAAAATATACCTACTAGTCTTTAAGTCGTATTTGTGCAAGAAAATT
Organism: Mimoniades ocyalus; assembly: GCA_018245615.1. NCBI lineage: Eukaryota > Metazoa > Arthropoda > Insecta > Lepidoptera > Hesperiidae > Mimoniades > Mimoniades ocyalus. The sequence continues at coordinate 12,569 of DWDV01000484.1, read as the reverse complement.
AAAACTAAGGCGCCTATACATATACAAATGTAAATAATTATTTAAATGACAGAAGTAGGTTAAACAAGGAACACTCCTGTCCTCACGTTATTTGTTTAACAATAATGTTAATAAATCATGTATCGCAATATCAATATCATCCTATGAACCAACATGTGCGCAACGTACATAGCGATATGTGTATAGGTGGGTACTGAAAATGTATCCAAAACCGGAGATTAATCTTAATGAAGCAACGGTGACGAAGCTTCAATAACTTTGACGGAGTTGGCCGAAGTGCTACACACTCAGATTAATCTAAGTTATAGGCACATGTATTGTTTCTTGTACGACGTTTGACCCCATGAAATACTATATACCTATTAAACACAAATGTACATTGATAAAATCCTCCTTGATCACTAAGAAATAGTGCATAAATTGATTGTTGAAACTGCGATTCTTGAACAGGTAGGTAAAGGAGTGTAGTACCTACATTCCCTTTTTGTACCGGTTACGTTTACATCCCACCATGGAATGGGTGGTGAGCCTATTGCCATACACCGGGCACAAATCCAGACTCCGAGCCAGTACTATAAATGCCAACTAGTAGGTATATTGCTTGTTTCACCAACAGATATTGTTCGTGATTAAACCTTCGATAGTAGATTAACTCGGTTTGTTAATGAAATATAACAGGAATTCCCTGATTAATTAAGTTTTAATGGAATATTTTTGTATGCGAATGCATTCTCAATTTTATTCACCGCACTGCTCCTCCAGTTACCGTTAGGCAATATCCATCAAAACGTCACTGTATACTTTAAACATATGCTGAAGCTGAAGCTGAAGCTCCCATAGACATAAATCGACAGTAGTTCGAAACTGTCTATAAAGTTAAACACAGCCACGAAATGGTCGGCTCTTACTCGTAGATTGCTAGTTAACTAATTTCCACCGGCGTTTCCGTTCTTATGAGTGCACGGTAAACATTCAACGTTAGTTGAAATTCCAATAGTAATCGTTGTTCGAATCTGTTTAAATTTATAAAAATAGGTTTGTCGATTGACGCAACTTGACTAATTCACATTCCAGCAATGTGTTAGAGTATACTTCAGGTATCCTGCCGCAACGCAAAAAGATTCACGGGTAAGAATGGACTTCAACAGAGTCATCATTATAATTACCTGTATAAATCCAATATGCATAGGCCCTCCTTTCATTACTCTGTTACTCTGTTACGCTTTGCCTTGTTACATCTATAATTACAACAGCTTAACTTACAATCTTTCTTCGACCCTATAAAAAGTTATTTTCTTTTTCAAAATATAGATAAAGGTTAACTAGAGATAAGTCAACTTCCGACCAACAAGTTTAACAATCAAATTCTTCCCAAATGAAAAAATAAGTCCACAATCACGATCTGCGCGTAATTATAATATAATCGATTATGCTTAGTTAACAATAAAAAACTTATGTCTGAGCCTCTCTTTGCCTTCCCTAATTGCATTGTAAGAGCTTAATGGACTCAATCGGGACACGCATTTTCACCAAGGATTTGCATTCATTGAATATAATTGGATCGGTCCAATAAAAAAGTTGAAGAGAAAATGGCAGGATGTCTTTACATTTTTCAACGATTTCTATCACAATGTAATTGATAAGAATACTGTGGAAACGGACTTGTCCGTTTTAATCAATGTTTAATCAAACAAATCGTTCCGTTAGAATTTCCAAAGCGATTGAAACTCGAGTCGATTGAAAGTTTCATAAGTAATTTCCCAGTTAATGTTGTAAAAGGTAGCGTAAAAAGTTTTGAATACGTCGATATCGTTGGATAAATTGGAGCGGAAAGTGAATTTAATTGGTTCGAAGGTCGCCTCTGTAATATGATACATGATATAGATTGTGAAGGCGGTAGAGCGTGGAAGCGAACAACCTGCGCGCATTATGGCTTTTATCTTAAAATTACCGACAGTGATGGATGACGGGTGCCAACATAATTCATTTATCTGCGATTAAGGGCCGGCCTGATACCCGCCTGATGCGCCTCGTCAGACCCAACTATACACTGGCACGTCGGCACTATGGCGTCCGCCTGCACTAACTTTGTAAGCTCTCCTTTCATGAACTTCTTTATGAATATTGTGCCAAGTGTCCTATTGTGCCAAGCAGCTTTATTAACTTTTGATATTATGAGGTACACGTCAACGAAGGATTACGTAGGTTATTATATTCTGTTTATAGATAAGTTTGTAACATAAACAAAAGGAAAGGTCTTTTCTGACAATCCAAATGGTTAATACAGTCAGTGACGAGACACTTTTGGGATTTTATGACAATAAAATGTACGAAAAAACATAGTTCTAATGGTATCCTTCAATTAATATGAGAAGAATAAGGCTTCACGCATTGCTACACTAATAAAAACCTCTACGGAGCTATAAAATGTTTCTAAAATTCTGCAATTTTCTTTTCATTCCAACAATAATAGTACGCTCCCTTACTCCCGTAAGTATTCGTTCATTCACATCTCCACATCCTTGATTATGCTATTAGTATAATTGCATTATTATTTTTTTCTTATAATATTTGCCCAATATATTTTCCAGTACTTAAGCTTTTCTAATATATCGCTTGGAGGAAATTGGTTAAAGCTCAATGTGATGTAAGGTGTGTGTCTTGCACTGTATCGTTTAATAATAAAAAAGTATGTGTGTATTAATGTACACAAGTATGGAGTGAGTTTTTCATGAAATTTTTTTTTTATGATATATGATTCTGGATGTTCATAGCGGATTGAAGACAGATGACTAGCTGTTTGATTTTCACCCCTTTTCCAAGCTCTGTATGCTCGTGAACGCTACACCTATATTATTTACAGTTGTAAGCGAACCACTAATTTGTGAACAATGACGATGATGGACATCAACCTAAACTACTATTTTATCAGTAGAGTCAATTTAATCTGAAAATCAGCTATATTGTATGAATTATAAATTCAAAGCCTGTATTCGAATAATAATAATTGTTTTTAATTTCAATAAATTCAAAGGCCGTATTCAAGTAATAGTAATTGCTTTTAATTTCAATATATTAATATTATGTACATTTACTAATACTTACAATCAAAAGTGAGGTTAACATAAAAATAATACTACAATCACAATCTCGTGGTGATTTTTCAAAACAATAAAAAAAACAATCTGTCACTTTCACTATTTACTTAAATGAATTTCAATATGTCCATTTATTATATCACTTATTATTATTAAAATATTTCTTTATAAGTCACTCCTCAAGTAACACGCATACACAATCCTTATGTAAACACGCATGGCGCCGTGACAGGCCAAAGTGACAGAAAATGTGACGATTTTTCCAAGATGGCGTGTGACGAATCTTATAAAATTTCTCTCATACGTCGAAAAAGAAGTTACAATTCAATAAATTAAAAATTATTTAAGTTAATTCAATTGCATAGAGACCATAGACTGACGTTATTATACTAACAAAGCTGGTGATTGACAATAGAGAAAGGAATTAATTTTGAAATGAGAAATATGTAAGCCAATGTTTAAGACTTCACATTCACAATCATAATTATACTGACTAATACTAAGGTAGTACTTACATTTTTCTAGCGTAGACTCTACAAATATATTATGACTCGTTTCTCACTCATACTCAACGTAGACTCAATTACCGTTTATTGTTGAGCTCAGGTGGAAAACTTCAAAGCTTTGAACTTTTTATCTATTATTCTCTATAAGGTATTTATTTCGCGACGCAGTTAAAGGATTTTTAATATGAAACATTTATTGGCACGCTTTGCAGGTAACACCGTCTAGTGTGATGACATGATGGTCTCATAGCGTTACTCTGCCCCTTCGCTACCATTTTCTTCTTAAGTAATGTAATATCATTATTAATGTTTATATTTTAGGTAATACATTACAAAAATATTTAAAATTATATATTAAGATTAGTTAAGAATAAATAGTTGTTAAAATTACAACAGGATATTATTTCAGATATAAATACAACTACTTTGTTAATGAAAATCAGGTTTGTTTATTTAACTCCATACCTATTCATTCGTTTTCAATTCTTCCCATAACCATTAATTTCAATTTTTCACATGTGCCAGGTGTCCTATGAAAACCCTCTTTTCCGGAAGTCAACGTTTAAGCACTTTTATTTATATACCTATAAAAGCAAATTCCTGGCAATGTCTACAAAATTCGAGTGTGTACAAAGTTTTGTTCATGAGATCTTTTTTATAGACGTTAATAATGTTTAAGGGTACATAAATCAGATCACGATAAAATACCAGATAAAATTATTATTGTAATTTTTTTTTATATATTTAGCCTGACAGACAGGCAGACGGGCCACCTGATGGTAAGTGGTCACCGTTGCCTATGAACATTTGCAACACCCGAAGAGTGGCCAATGCGCTGCCGGCCTTGAAGGAGATCTATTTCATATACGAGTATGTATATGTGTAAGGGATACAATAAGCATCTGACTGTTGAATGCGTTCCCATCTTATGCATCTGATCAAAGACTACTGATCAAAAACTGAACAATTCCCTATATCCGAAGTAAAAAAAAAACTCTGAGCAAAACCGTATAACAAGTGGCCTCGTCGAATCATCCGTGCATCGCACAGGGAAGTGCGTGCCCGTAGTAAACGGTGAAGCCACAATCGATGCCGTAACTTTCCAATAACGCGCGGATATGCGGAAGTCCACAACGATTGTCTATATCCTCTGCCGTGCCACTCTACTATCATTATTCACAGGTACCTACTTAAAAAAAGACTTTATCAATTTATTGTTTTTACTGTTTTTTAGTTATATACGGACTTATGATCAGACGTAAAATGTTATACATATATGACTCTTCATACATAAATACAGGATTGTAATTAATTGTTATTACAAATTCTTATATTTACGCGTAGTTTTGTGGTTGTATATTATGCTATTTTTTCCCTAACTTTATAGCGCTATTTTCTTCTAAGATCAAAAGGTCAGCAGAAAATTCTTTGTGTCCTTTGTTCGTGAATATCTCGACAAAAATTTCCACCAATAAGCACATTTCGGTGGAAACTTTCAGGGCAGCCGAGTGACTTCGATTAGCCGCTTGGCTTGGCTTTTAGTCAGCTCGCCGAAGTGAGCTTTAGTATGAAAAGTGAACTGACTGTGAAAATCTAAATTCACACAATTACACGCGCAGTGCGCCTCAATCCAATGTGCAGGCCTCTCATAAGACACTATAGACCGATTTCAATAAAAAACTCTAGGTACGCCACGTTACACACCACCTGTTTCCAATTTTCAACGGTCACGTATTTAACGAACCATTGGCAGTGTTTTTAAAAAACAGAGCAATTCATTCAACATTCGAACTGAAATTCACAAGAATTAAATCATGGTGAAGCGTTGTTACAAATTATTTTGCATGTTTTCGCACAGCGTGACGTTATGCGCCGTGTGCGGGCACACGTCAACGTATGAATGCCTACAATGAGTAATATAGTCGAAAGTCTATTCTTACGTTTAAAATTAATCCACTTACAATTTCTGCAGCTCCGCCACTAGTTTTTAAAAAACTGTCGCATAAAATTCACCTGAGACGGAATAAAATTAAATCTTTCATAAAGCGTTATTAACTCTTCCTCTTACTGTTATAAAAATGTCTAGAAAGTAGGACGTAGTGTATTAGGGATAAGATTTTTTTTTGGAATTACACCTTTTATCAACAGATCGTTTTTACTATTCTCGCGATAGGATAAATAACCAGATTGTTAGCATTATCATAAAAATATTATCTCAGAAACAGTCTAAATTCAGATCTTGTATTCCTTTTATGTCCAAATATCGATTGATGTTTGTATATTTTGTCAACAATAAGCTAACAAAAAAATTTAATTCCTAAAAGCCGAAAGTCATAATACAATTTCATCTAACTGATACAATATTCACTGTAATAAAATAGAACAATACAAAAAAAAATTATAAGCCAATAACATTTAAAAAGATTATGCTTTATTTTAACAGAAATATGTTTTGTACATAACAGGAGTTATGGCTGATAAACAATTAAGAATGTTCGTATAAAATATTTCATTGTATATCATGGAAGAAAACAATTAAAGCTCATATTATAAACGAAAAACATATAAAGCTCAATGTAATAATTTTGGTCTGATATAATTAATGTTAACTACAGCTAATAATTGTATTCGTATGAATTATTTTATTTAATATCACGAAAAAAACTTGAATCTTAGATTTAAACGGAAAAAACAAAGTTATACTTATGGACACATAAAACTTAATCCAATACCATAGTCGGTGAAACTTAATGCCGATGTTGGATACAAAATATGTACATACCAACCACATGAAAGTAACGAAGCTCTTGTTAATTTGAGCGTCGTTGCTTGTGGCGTTGACTTCGCCGGCCGCGCGTCCGACAAACAATATGGAAGTTCCAGTCGCTTGTTCCAACGCCCGCCACGCCTTCAACCCGCGGCACAGTTGGAGCGACTTGCACAACTTATTACTATTTGTTTTGTTGAAACTCCAACCCAGCTTTCAAACTCCGTAATCGTGTACTTAATTCGTGAGCTGTTTATTGAACTCCATTGTAAGTTTCTTGAGCAAGTTCAGTAAGAAAATTATCTATTAATTTGTGTCCTCATTCAAGCTCGCAATAGCAGGGTGCCATATATTGTATAATTCCCTCGTTCCGCCTTGGAGTATTGGAAATATGATGAAAAGGATTTCATTAATGAAAATATTTCATCTAAATTAATTGAAGAATGGGCTTCCTGATTATTTTGAATTTACTACCAGTGTGACTTTACAGAAGTGGAGCGCAAACGACTGTAAAAAATATATTTTAATAATATGAGGACTTATACTGAAATAATACATTTTTATACATGAGATATTTATAAACTTGGCTTAGTAAATTAAAGTACCCATAATGAACAAAACAATCAACAAGTAAATCCCAGTTATCATATTAAGAATAGTCATCGATATTAATTAACTTTTATACAATTACCTACTTACTATATTTCATACGATGAAAAGCCAGTAAATTAAAGCGTCAAATTGACTTCAGGATAACACTTTTTGGGGTTTGGAATTAGATTTGCCTCAACCAACATTTTCTCAGCAGCCGTCACATTAGGGAGCGGAAAATAATGAAAATGCTTTGTGAAACTGATTGACGCTCGCGGTGGAGTAAGCGGCATGTGTTTACGTCGCGTTAAGTAAGAGTAATGGGTGCACATAAATCAGTGGCATCTTCGTGTCTTTCAGAATACTCTGAATAGACACCAACGCATGAAATAATGGCTCAATTCACAAAGCTCAAAGGTGTGGCAAAGATATGTTGACTTCGAAATATATATATGTGCTATAACAACATGTGTGTAAATTTTAACGTACCTACCTGTAGCAATCTAGTGCACTGTGTATGTAAATAGCTTTATAGGATTGATTTAAATAGTGGAAAGCTACAATTCTAACTCAAAATAGTCAGCGTCGATAAGTTTTTGTCCGTACGTTGTTAGCTGTTATTGTCAGTAGCTGGCGTCGACCGCGTGCGCCATCCCGCGGGCGAACGGTTTATTGAGCGCGAAATGAACCCAATGAATTGCCGCCCACTTCAAATATATTGTGAAAACTTTCAGTTCGCTTTGACAATGAGTGGTTACGCAATTTTATATACACAAATTGATGCTAAATTGTTTACATTGTTATATTGCTTTCATCTTCATCAGCCTATCTAAGTCCACTGCTGGATATAGGCCTCCCCCAAAGAGCGCCATCGCGCACTGTCCTCGGCTTGCCGCATACAACTTCTGCCTGTAGTCTTTCGCAGATCGTCATTCCACAGGCCGGAGGGCGTCGTACACTACGTTTGCCGAGCCGCGGTCTCCACTCCAGAACTCGCTTACTCCACCGACCGTCCGTTCGTCGGCAGACATGGCCAGCCCATTCTCACTTCAGCGTACTAATCCTCTGAGCTATATCAGTGACTTTAGTTCTCCGTCGGATAAGTTCATTTGTGATCCTATCCTTCAAAGAAACTCAGAAATATTGCTTTACACAATAGAAATTAACAATACTTTTATTTACATTTACTGATATCTAACTCAAACTCCAGGTCCCTTGCAGAGGTGTGACAGTATACTACTAATTTACTACATTACTTTCTGATCAATGAAAATTATTGTATTATACATAAAAATTACAACATACATATTTGTCAGTACAGTACCTACTAAAATATTTAGTACACTCGCTAGAAAATATTTCATACTTTGGAAGTCACGCTCTAACGTCGCGAAAACATAAAAGAAAACATGAAAAGTTATTGTTCATAAAATTTGTCAATTCAAGCAAAAATAACATGATTTTTTTATTATTTAATGTTGTATTAGTCAAGACGCTTCGGCACAAATTGCACGTCGAACCTTTCGCAAATTGGGTATCAGATACTGTTTGCATTATATATGAATGCCTGAACGCACACCGTTGGGTACGAAAAAACATATATGTATATTTACCAGAGTTATTCATACTATGATACAATACTGAACGTTAATATTTCGTTTAATGGTAACGAAAAAGAATCATTTACATTGGAAACGTAGTAAAATGGAGATGCCATTGCTTTGCTGTAACTTTGTAATAAATATCTATCTAGGAATACCAATAGAATACCTTATAGGTAAATACTGGCAAATGTAATACTTTTTCTACATAATGTAGGTACATTGTTGTTGTTGGGTAAATATTTCCAAATGTTCGTTTTCACTCACACTTTGGCATTGATTGGTACAAATAATAATATTGACAATCACAAACGCTCTACGTTTTTTATATTACCTTAATTAGTGAAACAAATAGTCGTTCTACCTGGTAACGAGTGATCATCGTCAGCCACAAAGATTAGCAAAACTAATCCGCTTTTAGCTTCTGTTAGCTTAGCTGTTAGTTTAGCAGGAGGCTGTTTCTGTCGTTTTTCGGTTGTATGTTAATCGTGTGGGTATATGTTATACATATGTATATACGCAATATATGTTTCATTTTTTTATAATAACAACCTTTATACCGGTTTCTTGTTACAATTATTATGACGCCTAATGACTCATAGTTCTACGACCACTGCTTTATAATAAAAATACTATTAATAATTTTATCCCAGTTCAGTATCGTCATCATCAGCATATCTCAGTCCAATGCTGGATCTAGATAAGTTCAAATCCTAGCGCGCACGTCTTAAAAAAGTGCGTTTTCAGTTTAAATGTCACTTGCTAAAACGGTGAAGGAAAACATTTTCTAAATTCTAATAGAAAAGTTCTAAAAAAAAAGGTGTGTGAAGTCTGCCAACGCGCACTGGCCAGCGTGGCAGACTATGGCCTTAATCCTCCCATTCTGAGAGAAGACCCATGTTCCAACAGTGGAATGATAAAAAGGTCGAAAATAAAAATTAAAAAAAATTATTCTGACAATTCCAGGAATAAATATCTAAATTATTGTTATTGTGAAATCGCCAAAATTAAATGGAATACTATCCTTATTAAACGCAATAGCATCATTATTAAATATAATGGTGTCATTATGAAATGATGTCACCATTAATAAATGTCATCATCATCGTTAATAAATATGACGCAATCATTATTGAATTCGCAATCATTCGCACGTACATACAGCATAGAGTCGTTATGCACACGACACGTTAATGCGATGACGGTGTACGATAGCGGCGGCGAGTCTGGCGACTGCGGCGGGGGCGGTCGCCATCTGAAATTACAAATCCTTCGGCACAGGAAACGCGTCAACGTGATTGCTGTCGGAACGGAACCGATCATAAGATTAAATGACTGGATCGAAACTAGTATTCCACGACTTCACCGCATACACACTAAATATATAAGAAAGGTAACAATAAACACATATCGATGTAATTGTTGGAACACGCAATCACTTTTACGCTACGACTTTATATGTTATTACTACGCTACACTTTTACGCTATACTACTACGCTACTCTACTACGCTACTCTACTACGCTACTCTACTACGCTACTCTACTACGCTACTCTACTACGCTACTCTACTACGCCACTCTACTACGCTACACTACTACGCTACGATTTAAAACAGAAAACGCTGAAGTCAAAATGATGAAATGTTACTTGTGTAAACCTTTTATGCATTTAACATGCTTTGTAAACCGTAAGGTAATATTAATTAAATAGTTCTTGATAATGATTAACATTACACTTGGCTATGTATTAAATATATTGGATCTTAACACGTTCGTAAGTATCTGTGTATAGTAACAGTACTAATGTACATATATACCGACATATTCATGAATATATGTACGTACGTATATTGAAGCCACAGTGTCGTGTAGCGATGATTGCGGCGCAGATTCAAATTGTAGACATACCTGAATGCTAAAAGCTATGGTCACGAATCCTTATTCATAATGGGATGGAAATACGAAAAGTTATATGACCGCCTTCTACCAAGTTTTAGTCATAGATATAATGAGATTGCTTATTGACAATCACTAAATTTCCATAGGGATTATTCTTTCACAGCGTCCTAGTGGATTCCTTGTTCAAGATTCTTTTGTTCTCTTATATAACCGTTCAAGTACCTAAAAGCTTTGTTATTTGAATCCAAATGGTTTTGTTTTGAAGTCTTTCTAAAGAGAACGGTATTTGATTACTCTATGTATGCATAATTGTACATACATAAATACTAAGTGAATTTTTAGAACTCTTATTAAATTCAGATTCTATTTTTATTTTACAATGTAAGTCAGGATTTGTGCCCGATGTATGGCAATAGGCTCATCCACTATTGTATAGTGGAATGTAAACGTAACTGGAGAAACGTGGAAATGTACTCCCAACTAACTAACTTGTCTGCCTCTTCGAAGATTACAGGCGTGATGCTAGCTTTTACAATAATAATACGTTTTATGATACGTCAGTTGACGTTCAATGTTAGGACGTCTTATAACGTTCTATTGTGGATGTGACGTACCTAATTGGACAGATACGATAACTGCACTGCACATGTCAATTGTCTATACGTCCGAATAATTAGTTGGTCCTATAATTGAGTCGGTCGCTCATAGTGTGGGCTCATTGGGGGCTAAATGTCGATAAATATCAGCCTAATAACGCTTTGACGACTTCCACTTTATTTCAAGGGAATATGCTTCATTGTTAACTGATGCGAGGTACGGCCATTTATGACTTAATTAGGTAAACTCGTACCACTCTAACATGAATGTAATAGAACAGTATTATGTAAAAACTTGAAATTTAAATAAATATCTAATGCAGGTAACTATTAATCAATAATATAACAGATTATATATAATTTATACAATTTGCATAATAAATGGGAGAACAAAGAACTTGCTGATTTAATGTATAAAAAGGAAGTATTTTTACAAACATACGAGTGTATATAATTCGTCCGCCACTGTTCAAATAGTTTGATTATTCAATCGACCTTATTATTTCATACCGTTTTATCTTTAATAAATCCTGTATTGTAACTTGATTCGAAACTTTTCTCTACGATTTCGAATCTGGCCATTAAATAAAAGATTAAACTTATATTCATATTTAGTTATAAACATTGATGGGATTAGTGAATTCTTATCAAATTTTCTCATTGTCATTTGAGTATTCTGTTCATTCAAATATATAATAAATCTGTCACTTCTCCCCGAAATTAAAGCCGAAACTTCCAACAATAAAGTTAAGCGAACGCAAACTCGTTGGGCTTTTCGCTAAATAAACGTTCATCTCAAGTTTCGTACGCGCCAGGCGGCCGAGGATCGGACAATGGCAACTTTCCCTCTAACTTTTTTGGCACGATCTGTTCCTGGGTGACACCTACTCCTATTTAAACCTGACTCCGTGTGAACATAGTTTTGTTTTAGCTATTTTATAAGCTAAAACACAGAAACATAGGTAACATAAGATATAAAATCAAATTTAAGCGACCCTCAAATATTATATTCAAGGTATACATCAGATATTTGTAATGTGTTTTAATGCGTTAATTCATAAAAGCAATTGAATTATTACGTCACTCACTGGTAACTCCTAAAGCAGGTATTCAAAACAACACAAATGTAAAACTGATTTATGTCCAGTATCACTCTTACGTCAATTAGACACAAACACATGACGCGTTCTGCGCCGCTGCCGTCAATCAGTTATATTTTCATTATTGCCACCAACGGCATGACGTCTACTGAGAAAATGACGCCATGAATAACTCAAATTTATCCCCGAAAAGGATTTTGTTGAATATGAAATTGACTGTGTCGGTGGATGAGTGAAGTCCTAGGTTCAAATCCCAGGTCGGGGTACTATTGGAGTTTTTTATTAGAATTTATCGGGATCTGAACTTGTGTCCGTTGTATGGCCTATTCCTATTCACCACCTATTCCATCGTGGGACTTAAAAGTAACTGGTGAAACGTGGGAATGTTCTACATTCCTCTGCCTACCTC
>DWDV01000483.1:0-16531 GCA_018245615.1 Mimoniades ocyalus | reverse complement strand
ACACAAATATTTATTCTGGGTGGGAATCGAACCCACGACCCCCGGCGCAACAGTCAGGTTCACCAACCACTGCACCAGCGGGCCTGTCAAAATATGAAATTTCACAATCTCTTGTTTACGAAAATTTTATAATCAGCTTAATAATAATTTTTCAATTTTGTTGCTTGCATATTACATAGAAAATACATGCTGAATTTTGACGAGAAAATACACAGAAGCCGTTGGCTCACAAACATCCTATCGACCTAAATATTTTATGGATGTTATTAGATTCTTAATATTATATTCAAGCTGAAATATGTATTATTAAATAATACTATCCTACTTACGAAATTGTTGTTTTCTGTCAGCGATTTCCGACGAGCTTTATCGAGCACGACAAAACGAAATACATGTTCTTTTAATATTGAAGAATACATATCGATTATTAAAACCAAAAGCGCTTAAGTACAAAAACGCAACGTGGAATGAGCCCTTAATACTCTCAATACTCAATGCAAGACATAAACAGCTTTATAGGTCGACTTTATGCATTTCACTCTAAATTGAAAATAAGATTCATCACTCAACGTCAATAGAACCATGGCATATCTCTCGTCCAATCTGACGAGAGCTATTGCTTGGAAAATATGAATATACTTACTTCAAGGTCCGCTACACCAGACCAATAATGTGACACCGTCAGAGGTACACGTTTTATGTAAAAAGCAAAATTATATTCGTTATGCCTTTGAAACTGATTTTAGAACTACCACATTTGAATTGTTTATTCTTTAATTTTAGAAACGGGCTCTTAGCCTAGTGTGGAAACTAAAACTAAATTAATTCTTCTAATAATATATTATTTCATTTCTATAAATCTTGTCCAAATCTAAATTCGAAGCTTAAATTTTGTTCTAACATACTTTTAACGTCAACGTTATTCAACTGATTTTAATAGTAATAACACAAGAACCAACACTGATGGGCAAAATTTGTCTTTTATTAATAGAATTATGGTTGATGGTAGGTATATACCTCAATAACTTGGTGTAGAGTCGATAAATAAATCGAAAGCTTTTAAGTAAGGCATAATCTACTGACAAGGTGGACTACTTAACATGCTTCAGATACTTGTAAGATAAAATGCCATTAGCAGTAGGTATTCGATATTTGTATAGAGGTCAACTAATCAATGAGTGATAGCCGTCACTGATGCTCTACCGGACACACTCTAAATGGATTCGTAACTAAACTATAAACATACTTTTTATCTTCATATCATTCGCTTAGTATCAAAATTTTCTAAGTTCCAATATCAAAATGATCATAATTCCAACAAGTACCAAGATATAAAAATTCCCAAAGCTTAAATATAAATATTTGAACTTAAAACATCTTAATCTGAACTTTGACCTCCAATATTGAATACGTCATAATGATTTGTGATCGAATATTTGTATGTACACAGCGCAGTGTAATATAAAATAATATTACTTTTGTCATTATAATTCATGGTTCCGCATCCAAATCTTTTATGATACAACTGAATGTACTGATGATTGTACAACTATTGGTTTCGAATCAATTACAATACGAAAACAATTTTGTATTCCACGAATCGTTTTATGAAGATGAAAGCTTATAGATATGAATTGAAAACCATACAGACAGTGTCTCGCAAAAGTTACAAAGCACCCAAGTAAGAAAACGCTACGTTTATTCCGATATACTTTATTCATATTACGAGTATATCGTTGGTTGAGATGGCTCATCCGCTGTCAAATATATCTATTCCCCTTCCAGTTGCTTTGCTGCAGAATAAATATTGTTTTCGTGAAACGCACGATTTTGTTTATATGGAACCGTTGGTGCGGTATGTTTGTGTTGATGTGGGTATTTTTGAGTGAATGATTGACTTTTCTTACTTATAGTTCCACGTAGAATATTATCTCTAGAATTTCTGCACATGCTTGTACGTCGTAGCGCAATTAGCATTTAGCAAAATGCATTCGTGCATTTCGCATTGTTTCATCAAACATATTAGTCAGAGGTTGAACAGTGATTTGGAACATTGTCATTATTATTATTATTATTATTTCTTAATAAAAAAACATTTACGATCTGTATTTGTGTCAGTAAGTAATACTTGTATTTGGATTTAATTTTGCTTTAACCTATTTGTAAATACTATTTATTTTTAACTTTATAGTACAATAAAAACGAGACAATAAAAAGCGAACGTTTGAAAACCCTCAATCATTGTTAGAATCATTTAATTGATATCATAATGATCATTAATTTATTAATCATAATCCCATTGTCGGGTCGCACATTGCACATTTCTTGAAATTCACTTCCAATACACACCATTTTGTCCCTTACATAAAGGTCAACGATATGTTGTTTGATCAAAGAATTTATGTAGAACGGACCGGGTTTTCGAGTTTGTTTCCAAATTTATAGAGTACCCCCAAACATGCCTGAAAATAATATCAAGAAAGTAACATATTGCAGGGTACAGGATTTAAGAAACATGAAATAGGATACGGGAATCAGATAAGGTTCTAAAAAAACGTAATGCTACGCCTGTAATCCCCGATGAGGCAGGCAGAGGAATGTAGGAGGAGGGGAGGCTCCTTTCATACACCCCTGTGCAATTGTTGTAGTAATGAAAAAAAATATCGTGAAGAAACTTGCATAGCATTGAGTACTTCATAATGTTCTCTATGACAAGTGACGCCTGCCAAGTCGCACTTGGCCAGCGTGGCAGACTATATTAACCCTTTTAATTCTAACACCAGACCAGTCAAGACCTCTTGGCAATGATGATAAACATATACATAATGTGGCCTTCATACCACGACACACTCTTAACATCACTTGGGCGGAAATGTTTCAAAATAGAATAACCATTCCATACTCATCTTGAACATCGTAAAATATTTCTGACGCACTCTAATTTAAAGCAAGATATTCTTTACGGCCCGATCTTTACGACCTGGAACAATTGCGAGGTCGCTGTAAGAATCCCACACTAGAGATGAACATTTGTGATTTAAACTAGAGATGATAAACTCCAGATATTCCTACCCAAGGACTCCTCTACGTCACTGCTACATTATATATAATAGAATATCATTTATATTACACCTTATTTGATATTCAATTGAGTCGAAAAGGTGTTGTTAGTTACGCAATCCTTCATGTTGTAACTGCACTTGTCCATAAGGTTACGATAAAATTGAAACAGTTATATATTAATAACTTGCAAAACAAAAATAGCGAGAAAGCGGATTTAACATTAGAACCTTTCTCTCGGTCAACGTTAGCGCAAGAGACGCAAAACAAAACCCACACACGCGCTTACATACACATGAATGATTATACATACTTGACAATATATTGAAATCAGTCAATGAATTTCACGTTGGTGACGATGAGTTTTATTTGAATTAACGCAAAATCATGCTCCAACAGATCCTACAATGTTATTCTTACATGCAAACCTCATTATTTTTCACAATATTATAGCGATACATTAAGCTGATATGTATTGAAATATAGCCCATAAAATCGTATAAATTCGCTGCTTAGTTTAGACTTCATCTCCAACAAACTCAAAGCTCCAACTTCTACGAAACCATGTATGTTAAACTTGTAATCAATTTGCACTCTCGAGTTGCAAATACTGGAATAAACTTGGATTGACTCTAATTACCAAATAATTCCACGAAGCGGGTTTTTAATTGTTATCTCCTCCATAGAATACACGTATAAAGGCACTAAAGTGAATACAATTCTCTCACTTGGATTACGTTGATAAGAAGATTCGGTTTGGCTTACAGAGTTATGACTTACTTGCACAAACAGTGTTATTACGTCGTTTAATTATAACATTGATTTAAAATATCAAATTTCCATGATAACAATAGATTCTTTTTTACATATTTTTACACTGAAATTATTCGGCATTGTTCTCTCATTAAAGATGAAAAAACAAAATCTCGCAGCGTCCAATTGCGTAATCAATACGCAACTCCGATGCGGGAATAACAATCTCGTAGCCCACGATGGGATCCTGTAGGTCTGGGTAACGAGGTCAGCTTGGCAGACGAGAGGACGCCACAGATATCGACGCGAACAGCTGATGTTGTCTGGCTCACGGATGTACGGTTGAGTCCGCGAGCAAACGTTGTACTGAAACGTGCGTGTAAAGTGTCTCTTGATCAAGTTAACATATATTTCAATCATAGCGTATATGATTCTTTTGCATTAGAAACAGAGTAATTAATATAATTCGTCGTAATATTTATTTTGAATAGTTGGAAAAACAATTTGTTGTCTCAATTTGAAAATAAGATAGTGATTGTGAAGAAAGTACTTATAGAAGACCTGCCTCTTGGTAACGTGTATTATTATTTTATTCAATCAATAAGTCGTCGTTATTATTTGCGTCCGGTTCTTTATTATTATTATAAATAAAATTACTAGAAACGCTTGTTTAAAGAACGGTGGTTCTTGATTACGAACAACCCAGGTCCACACAAACAATCGCGGTTCCACACGTTTACCGGAACCGCACGGAACTGCCGTCACTGAATGCCTATAAAATGGACAGTTGCCAATCGATTTCCGCTGGCAAATGGTGTCGATGTCCACTGCGATTCGCTTTGTAGAGTATTCATTTGATTCCATTTGGTTAAATAATTAATTTGAAAGACGAAAGGATGTTTAGTGATATATTTAGTAATAGATATGTTTGTTGAGACAAAAAGTTAATTAAAAAAAGCTAAGAAAACTAATTTTTAAACCTTATCTCACCCGTGTTCGTTGTAATAATATTTGTTATAAAAATCATGCCACTACTATAAGATATAAAATAATCCTCACAAGTTAACACTTAAATTAACTTCATTCAAATTGCACCCAAATTCAAATTGTTTGTATAAGCACTCTAAATTTTAAAAGTAACTGACATACTGCATCATAACTACTCGTGAATATATAAGATTTGAGTAACCGAAATGTAGTATTAAAAATGTTACATAATTTACTAGAATTATGTTCACAAACTAACGGTTATCCAAACTCTCAGTGGCAGGATTTCAATAAAAAGTTCCTTCACGTAGGGGATGACCGAGTCGGACCCATTTCAAATGGGTCCAAAAACATTCCATGGACAACATTCACTACAACATAAAATATATCAAAGTTAACGACGTCGGCCAACGAGGGACGCACTGGGGTCCAACTCGCCATCGACTTATCAAGTCTAGGATTCCAGTTTCCTAACGCTATGAAAACTTATACAGAAAAGCTAACTAAAACTTTTGTAGGACACAGCCATCTGTTATAGCTTCCTGATCAGTTCAAACGAGCTTTTTGTGTTGGAACAATTTCGGTCGTCGACATTTCATACTAGTATATTAAGTTATACCACAAGACTTTCTGCCCTACGAACGTCACACTGTGTTCGTAAGGCGTGATGTATTATTAATCAGAGTAGGTACATACACGTAACTCGTTAAATAGTAGAATTTTTCAAAGATAATTTCTGTGGCCACCAGTGTTTATCCAGTTGTGTGGTCTGATCTCAGGAGCAACATAAACATTTTTATTTCGTCTTCATAAATCATATTCGTCATTATCATCGTTATAATCATCATCATTAACATCAACTAGACCTCCCCTGGGGGCTTTGGTGCGTAGTTTCCGCACTGACCGTGTGGATGGGGGATCGCAGAGCACGACTTCTCGCATCACCTACGCTGCCGCTCCTCCGCAGCCAGGGTATTGTGTCGTGAGTACGCAGGCCGCGTCATACCGCAATCAGCCAGAAATCTGTCGTTTTAGTTAAATAGATTTATTTTTAGGTAAGGTTTAGACATATAACTGATGTAGGTTTGATCTAAATTACCGTACCTGTGTAGATGAATGTGGATTCAGTCAATAAAAGGTGAAAATTGTAACTTCATAATCTACACACCCCTGATACCATGATAGTTATCAGAACATAGCATTGATTTTTATAAACAGTTAGCAATAAATGCACTTTGGCATTTGGCATATGTTCTCTTTTTGTTTTTAGGTCGCCAGTAATTTAAAAAAAAAGCATATTTTTTATTCGAATATACGAATAAAATTTCTAATTATTTCCTGAGATGCGGGTGAGTACCAACTAATTCGTGTATTCAATATCAGAAAGTCATTTGAAATTCTACGCCTTATCTAGTCTGTGAGAGTTTAATAGGACTTAAGACTTGCTTAAGTTACGAAGCTTTTGAGGGCGAACTTTGATTCCTTTGAATTTAATATTATAAAACTAAGAACAATCAGTTTTTGTTATTACATTTGTAATTTAAAATTAATTTAACTAACCTTATTACGTCAGTGTCTAATTCTTAAGGTAAGGGCAAAGCGATTTTTTTCTTAATAAACTTGTTTATTAGAAACAGTGCTAGAACTCTCTTCATTATAGTCAATTAGAGCCTTCCAGTGCATTGATAGTTATATTTATACGAGTACTTGCTATTTGCTACTAATATTTTTACAGGCGCTCAATTCAGATCTTATTAAAGTTTTCTTCGGTGTAAACAATATACTTTATAATTTTACTTCCTTATTTGATGTCGATACATACGTCGTCACGCCAAGTCCCCTAACGGGGTGGGCAAAGAGCACCAAGTGCCAAGTATTTGAAGATTTCGATACAGACGAACAACATGCTTGAGCGACCAGTTGCAACAGACATTTGAATTTATGTTTATTTTCAAATTACACTACTTATACATAACTAAATAGAAAATAGTTTACCTCGTTGGTCAAATGGTTGCGAGGAGGACTGCCGTTCGACAGGTCCAGTGTTCAAATTCCAATTCGGGTACTAATTGATTTTTCTAACTACGCCTGGCTTGGAGTCTGTATTTGTGCCCAGTATATAGCAATAAGCTTACCGCATATTCCAGGACGGGATGTAAACGTAACTAGTAAAACGTGGGAATGTACTACCATCCTCTGCCTACCTCTTTAGTGATTACAGGCGTGATGTACAATCAAAGATTTTCATTCTTACAAATTATCTCTTATAATACCACGTTTTGTATTTTTTTTATATTAATTTTCGCGGTATACGTAATTATTACTAGAAAACTGCTATCGGTAATATGAATTGCGGATTGTAAGCAACTTTGTGGAGCCTGAATATCACGCCGCAAGAGACTGTATGCAGACTACCGCCGGTGCATTATTAACCGTAATGCGGAGGCGTCCGTACTGCGGATAAACCGTACAACATTCGATTCAATATCTAGTAATCATTAGCGAAGCAGAAACCCATTAGCCCTACAGGGGAGACTCAAATCTAACAGTGGACTGAAATAGACTGAAGATGACATGACTGAAGATGATAATCATAATTGTGGTGGTGATGATGATGATGAAATATTTGCGGCTAAAAATAATGCAGATAAAGCGGTCTCAGGCTCTGAATTGGTGGTACACAACAATCAACCTACCAACGTATCGTTGGCACTTAGATCAGCAGACACGGCTTCTGAATCAGTATCATCATCATCATTACCACCACCACCATCATCATCATCATCATCATCATCATGATTATCATCATCATCATCATCGTCATTGTTATGATATACTCTTTTGCCATTACACTAATAGGTCTGTACGGGTCTCCTTTCAGAGTGAGAAGGATTAAGGCCCTGAACTGAGGCTTTATATATGTAGGAGACATTATAGCTGCTTCCAAAAATTTCTAGACACAAGTAGCTTTCTAAACTATCTCTACTAACAGGAATTAATCCCAGGAGAGACTAATTACCTGATTCAGTGACATTCAGTAAAGAAAACTTAGTTCTGAATACTTCTGAATAATCTTAAGGGTTATTTTCTCTCAGTTAGCAATTCTAATTTCCTAAAACTTCGTGACGACATAAATCGAGGTATACTTTAGTTTTAATTATTCATCTATTCAGAACGTAGGTATATACCGAAACCGCTTTGTAACACTATTTATGATTTAATGTAAACAGGCAATGTACGCCAGTACATTGAGTAAGGAATGACAAAGTTATTCTTCAATGCATTAATAAAGAAATTAATAGTATGAAAACACTATGTGAAAACAGTGAACAAAATAAAATGTAGGACTACAATGTAGAACAAACACAGACAATTTTTAAATTGTTTCACAAAGTGAATAAAAGAGGACTCACGTGTTCAGTGCACAAATTTTAACAAAGAGAGTAAAAAAATATACGACAATTGTGAATAGTGCAACATTATGAACGCTATATAGTGAAGTCATATTCAGTGGACGAATTTGGACGAAGTTATTAAAGCATTTTTTGCTTTTGGAAAGTGCGGTTACTGCGGTATTAGCAACACAGTGACAATCAAAATGGCGATGGTAGTGTCAAGCAAGACGAAGATATGCATGTGCTCCTTGGTGTTGTTGGTGCTGGTGGGGATCGGTCTGGCCGTCGTCTCGACGCTGCAGCTGTTGGATGTGAAGACGGAACATCATCAAGAACCAGCGTCAGCGAAATATAGTCCATTGAAGTCCGCGCCACGGACCGTTGAAGCAGTAAGTTTGAACTTCGCATTTCAAAATGAGGTTTGGTCGATGCAATTTTAGTGACACTTGCATTATGAAAGCTTCGACATATCAATATTTCATACAATTGGCATTATGTATTTCTTCTGAAGCAATCATAAAGTACATATTTGGGATAACAAATAAGATCGTTTCGATCAGTTGAAGAAATAACAATTAAATTTTAATATAGCCATTGAACAAATTATATTTATCACTCAGTACTCTCTACCTATCATGTCAGAGAAATGGTGGGATGATTTGTGTATATGCATGTATTATTAGTATTTAGGACTGAGATGGTCACCCCTAGTACACACACGGACGCAACAACAGTCTTCAGACCGAAACATAAGTTACTTCACGTTAAAAATATCGTAGGTGAAAAAATGCTCCCCTGGTGAACCTTATGCATGTTCCAGCCGCCACCAACATTTCTCGCTTACCAATTTATCTATAAATATTGCATCAAACAAACATTGGCACAAGACTAAGTAATCAGTAATAACAAAAGCTTATGTTTTAATAAAAATAGGATTAGTATACAAAACAACCAGAATTATAGAGGATGGTACACAATTAAGCTTTTTAATTAATTAAGGCAGCAAAATCGTAATTACTAACGTAAAATAAACGAGCTGAATAAAGATCTTATAAGCTATAAATGTTATTTACAATATACTAATCTGTATTTAATAAGTTCTAATATCAGAATTGAAATAAAAGAAAGTTTAATTTTTTATTTTTTGGAAATTACAAAAAGTTATTAATTAGAAGTTCTAAAATATGTGTAGATTGATTTCTTTTAAAAAATAATACGTAGTTGAAATTTTTATTATACAACTTTGTAACAGGGAAAGAAGCTACAAGGAACAAATAAGGGGATTTTGGCTTATGGCGTGAGCAGAGCATAGAAGTCGCTATCAATATCTTGTTAGTAATGATAACCGTTTAAGTTTATATACAAAATAAAATTCTTATATTGTAAAGTGAGAATGGAAACGCCCTTATCAGTGAGATAAATATTTGTTTAGATAAGTAGATAATTTCCAGGTTACACCATGCTTTTAAAACTTATTACATATTAAACTACGAAAATAATTCAATTATATATACGATTGAATTTCAAAAGTCCAGACCAAGAAGTACAATTATACGGAAACGAATAGTAAGCGTTTAGCTGACCCGTAAAAACTATTAACGGAAATAATGGCCACTGACTCTGATATATCGGTCAAATCAAAAGCAAATAAAGCCTTGGGTAAACGATGACTCTCTTAGCGTAATGACCAACCCTCAGTGTTACAATGTTATTACACCAGAACCAATTTAAATTGACCTCCGCGTATAAAACTTGACTTTACAGCTACATTTGTGAGTTACTGTGAAGAATTAAAAATGATAATTATATAGATTAAAATCGTTCAATATATTTATAACGACGTGGAAATAATTCTACTGATAAAACATTAAATGGTTATAAATCAACGAATGTGATTTTGAGCAACATAAAGTGACTAAAAATTAAATCAATCAACATGTGTCAGTGCCAGAAACTACAGTGTAAAAATTCAGTGCATTCCCGTGAAAATTGAACAAATAAAATACAATTATACCTGGTGCGGAGGAGTCCCTAGCTAACTTAGGTAGTAGGGGTGACTGCCCCGAAATGAAATGCGGAAATATATAATAACTCAGTGTATTGCAAGAAGTAGCGTGCGGTCGCTTAGGATGCGTTGGGGCGACTGCCGTGTGTCCTCTCGCCGAGTGGGCTTCTGCCCACTAGTCGCGGTGCGCGGTGCGCGGGAGGCGGGGGCCGCCCGCGCCCGCGGCTAGCTGCGTGGACGCCGGGATTTTGGCGCCATCATACTCCCCGCCTTGAAGTCTCTTCAACTGGTGAAAGGAGAGGGCATATCGTGGTATATGCTCTCCGGATGATGCCCTTGCGTGTCTGAATATCAGCCACTCTTGCTATCCCATCGGTGCCTGGTAGAAGGCGCACAATGCGCCCTAGAGGCCACTGCAAAGGTGGCGCGGTCCGGTCCTTGATCAGGACCAAGTCTCCCAAATGCAGCTCTCCCTTGGATCGGCTCCACTTCGTTTTCTGTTGAAGCCAAAGAATATACTCGGTAGAAAAACGAGACCAAAAATGTTGCTTCAATAGCTCTATTCGCTGAAACCGCTGGAGACTCGTAATCTTGACATTGCTAATATTCGGATGCGGTATCGTTAACAAAGATCGTCCAATAAGGAAATGAGCAGGTGTGAGTGAGGTGAAATCGGATGGATCGTTGGATAGTGGAGTAATGGGTCTTGAATTAAGAATTGCTTCAACCTGAATCAAGCAAGTAGCCATTTCTTCGAAGGTTAAATTTGTAGTAGATAGAATGCGTTTTAAATGATACTTTATTGATTTGACTGCTGATTCCCACAAGCCGCCAAAATGTGGAGTATAGGCCGGAATGAAGGAAAAATTTATACCTGTATGTGCGAATTCAGATGTGAAGTCCTGTGAAAAGAGTCGAGTCAACTCATTAAATGCACCGACGAAAGTTGTTCCGTTATCTGAATACATGTTGCGTGGTTTGCCCCTTCGAGACACGAATCGACCAAGAGCAGCTAAAAAGGCTTCCTTTGTTAAATCTGATACTAGCTCAAGGTGAACAGCTCGCGTGGCTAAACAAATAAAAACACAGATAAAACCTTTGATTAGCTGACAACCTCTACCTTTACGACTCGCTAGCATTATTGGCCCGGCATAATCTACCCCGGTCTCCAAGAATGGGAACTCTAGGTGCAGTCGTTCCTTGGGGAGATTTCCCATTACAGGCTGTATAGTTTCCCCCTTGAATCTACGACATTTTATGCAAGACCGCGTAGTTTTTCTCGCTAAAGCTCTACCACCTAATACCCAATAACTCTGTCTAACTGTAGCCAGCAATAATTGCGGTCCTGCATGCAAGAGTTTTTCGTGCATCATATTAAACAGGAGCTTACTAAGATGATGTTTTGAACATAATAAAATAGGGTGTTTAACATTGTAGTCGTAAAACGAGTTTGCTATTCTTCCCCCTACACGTATTATATTATCGGAATCAAGGAAAGGCGATAATCGTACTAGTCTGTTCCTTGTAGGCAACGGTTTTCCATTTTTCAGATTTTGGTATTCTTCAGAAAAGGAATGGGTTTGTGCTATGCGGAGCAGATAATTTGTTGCAATGTTTAATTCTGATAATACTAAAGATCCCGAAAAGGTATCACTATTGCGGCATTTATTTATAAATCTTAAAACATATGCAGTAACACGCTGCAATTTACAAAGATTTGAAAATTTGTTAATGAGCAAAGAAATAGGTTCATCGTCATCCAATGAAAGGAAAGTTTGAAGCTCTGGTAAGTTAATAGTCTCTATTGAGATGGGGAATGAAGGCCATTGTGAAGAATTAAGCTGTAAAAAGTCTGGCCCTGTCCACCAGAGGGATGTATCTGCTATTTGATTAGCGGCGAGTCCCCGCGACGCCAAATCAGCAGGATTGTCACGAGATGGGACATAACGCCACGTGTGTTCGCTGAAGTTTTCCCGAATTTCACATACACGATGGCGCACAAAGGGCGTTAACTTAGTAGGGGAGGCGGAAAGCCATCCAAGTACTATAGTTGAATCACACCAGAATATGCATTCATTAATGTTAATGGTCAGTGACTTGTAAACCTTTAAGCATAGACGTGCTGCAAGTAACGCACCGCAAAGTTCAAGTCTGGGAACAGTAGTAGTTTTAAGTGGAGCGATCTTACTCTTAGCGGCTAATAGGCGGACCGTAACTGTCCCGTCACTATCGATAGAGCGCACGTACACACACGCACCATACGCCTTTTCTGAAGCATCTGAAAACACATGTAACTGAATGTCTATTGGAGCATCGCATGTAATCCACCTACATATGCGTAATTCGTTAAGCGATGTTGATGTACGTTGAAAATTTAACCATATTTTTTTAATATTTTCGCATACTGGTTCATCCCATGAGCACTTATTTAGCCACAACAGCTGCATAATTATCTTAGCTTCAACTATACACGGAACAACAAGGCCAAGAGGATCAAAAATTTGCGCTATAGTAGATAGAATATGACGTTTGGTGATGTTATTATTACTATTTATGTTTATGGTGTAGGAAAATGTATCTATAAAACAATTCCAATTCATCCCCAATGTTTTGGACAATCCATCATAGTTCAAGTTGACCAAGTCATTGTCACATACGTCACGTGCGATTACCTTTAAAATATCTCTCGAATTTGAATGCCACTTTCTCAAATTAAACTGAGCTGATTTTAATTTTGACGTAATTCCATGACACAGATAAAGTGCATCATCAATTGTTGACCTACCGGAAAGAAAATCGTCAACGTAAAAGTCATGTAGTAGTGATTCCCTTATGTCTGCATCTGAACACTCACGCGCCAATTGTACCAAACATCTAGTTGCCAAATACGGTGCTGAAGCGGTTCCATACGTCAGTGTATTCAATGCATAGGTTGTTAAAGGTTCGGTAGGATCAGATCGCCATAAAACCAACTGTAGTGATCTCTGGTTTTCTGAAACACAAACATAACGATACATCTTCTCTATGTCTGCGGTAACGACATATTTATGTTGACGAAAACGAAGCAAAATAGACAATAGGTCATCTTGAATAGTTGGACCGATCATTTGTATGTCATTAAAGGATTTTCCTGACGTAGTCACAGCAGATGCATCAAAAACTACTCTTAATTTCGTGGTAGTACTAGATTCCCTGACAACACCATGATGAGGCAAATAATAATGTGGTTGTGAAATTGGTACCTGGACAAGGGTCATGTGTCCGAGGCTGATGTATTCTTTCATAAAATTTACATACATTGCCTTATAGTATGAATCTCGCTCTAAACGGCGTTCTAACGATAGAAATCTACGCTTAGCTATTTCAAAAGAATTACCCAAAGAGTCCGGTGACTCCTTCAACGGTATAGTAACAACAAACTGACCCCTATCATTTCGTGAAGTTGATTTGGCAAAGTTTTCCTCACATGCCCGTTCCTCCGGTGTATATTTATGTTTTGAAGGAATGGTATCAAGCTCCCAAAATCGTGTTAAATTTATTTCTGGATGTTCAGCCTGTGTAAACATACTCACACGCGTACTTGATTTGCGCTTATCGTTTTCTATAACTCCAGAAATAATCCAACCAAATTCGGACTCTATTAAGGTGGGTTTATTCTTACCCAAATTAATTCTATTTGCGCTGACAATTGTCCAAAATATCTCCGCTCCTACTAAAATATCGATGGATGCCGGAATGTTAAATGTAGGATCAGCGAGACGAATACCAGAAGGAAGCGTTAAGTTATTTAAGTCTATTAATGTATTAGGTAAAGAAGAAGTAATTTCAGGTAAAATGAAACAGTCAATGCTCGTACTATAGTTGCCAACGAAAGACTGTAATTTAATTGAGCATGACTGTACACTACTTGATACCAAGTTATTTATTCCAATAACCCTTGAACCAATAGCGTGTGTTGGAATTCTAAGTTTGCGTAAGAAATCTTTAGTTACAAAGTTCGCCGTGCTCCCATTATCCAGGAGGATACGAGCATTACGTGGCTCTCCATTAGCGTCCATCACCTTCACCAACGCTGTGGACAGTAAGACGTGTAATTTTAATGAATTATTCGCAGATAATGCGATATTATTCTCCTGTACTTGATTAACCTCTTTATCAACATGTAATAGAGTGTTGTGCCTTATTTTGCAATATCTACAACAACTAAGACGACAAGATGTTACCTTGTGACCGGAACGTAAGCAATTTATACACACTTTGTATTCATTTGCTTTCTGAATGCGTTCCTCAACGGGCAGTTCTCTAAACATAGGACAATTGTACAAGGAATGAGAATCATTACACATGGGACATGAGAAGCGTTTTGAATTGGCACCAGTTGTAGCTATAAAACTCTTTGATTTGTGTGAAGCATGTGGAGCTTGCGTTTCCTCGAGGGTTTCCAATAAGTCAGCTCTGTTGCTGAGAAATTTGATAAAGAAAGCTAAAGTTGGAGAATCCGTTAAAGTATTTCGACTTTCTTCCCAACGATGCCTAGTGGCGTTATCTAGTTTAGAGGACATCATGTTTATAATTAGTATGTCTACTAGCCAATGATTTACTGGTTGTGACCCTAATGTGGCTAAGGCCCGCAAGTTTTTGTTGGTAACATCAATTACGTTACGTAAAGATTTACTGGACTCCTTGTAAAATACCTCTACTGAAAATAGCGCTTGAACATGATTATTGATTAATAAGCGCTTATTGTCGTATCTTTCACATAGCAAATCCCAGGCTACGTTATAATTATCGCCTGTAAAATCTAAATTATCGATAACTAATAACGCATTATTTCTGAGTGAAGCTCGCAAATAATGCAACTTATCAACGCTGTTCATTTCTTCATTATTATGAATTAAAGAAATAAAAGTATTTTTAAATTCGAGCCAATAATGGTAGTCGCCAGAAAAGGTAGGTAATTCGACCACCGGTAATTTAACACGTTTTTTGTGTCCGCCATTATGTGAGCCACACGAGCTTACCACCGAATTGTCATGTGATGCTGCTTTATTGCTGCGTGGAACCAAACAATGCGCGCGAGCAATCAGGTCGTAGTAGTTGCTTTCGAACTGCTCTCGCTCTTCATACTGCTCGTTGGGATCTTCCACCATTTGCTCGATTTCAGTCTGTAAGCCGTCATATTTTTCATATAAATTATTGATTTTATTTAAACGAATTTCTAGCTCGGACATTTGGCGTTGACTCAATTTCTCACAGCTCCCAACAACATCTAGATATGTAGCAAACTGGGTAAGCTTTGCCTTCACTGAACCACGTTTTCTAATTAGGTCACTTAATTTAAGCTCGGTAGCCATTATGCAAATTAAATGCAGGCAGAAACAACGAGAAAGAAAAAAATTGAAAGGGCAATGCAAAAAAGGAAAAGAGAAAAAAATTGGAACGGTAATGCAAAAAGCAAAAAAAAAAAAAATTAGAAAGGCAGACTATTAGCCAATAAAATACTAGAAAAGGCTATAAAATACTACTTATATACTTTACTGGCAAAAATGGAAAAAGGGTTAGCGTGTGCGAGAAGCGACTAGAAGAGGTTATACATACGCCACGCCACGCCGCCACGTGGCCGTGTGTCTGTAAAAAGAAAGAATCGTTATACTAAGCAAACGTACAAATAATAATGATTGTAGCGGATGACGACGCTTGAATTATAACAATAGTGAATAAAGGGTTTAAAATTATTTTACGTAATCGTATAGAACGTTAATATGCAACTTAAAGGATGGAATTCACTTTACTGAAGTTTAAATAATTTAAGTAATATTGTAAATCACTTTAAGATAATGAAATGGCATTGATTCTTGAAGTGAACTTGATAGTTTAGAATAGATAAAATACTGGATAGATAATGGATAAGGTTTAAGAAAGGAACATGGAACGATCTTACTGTTACGATTAGTGAAGATTTTTTGTCCTTCCTCGATGATGTAAACGTGGCCGCCCGTTGAATATATGGTAGACACGCCGGCTCGATGTATGTAACGGCAGCGGTTACGCGATGACCGTTGAAGCGCCGACGTTTCAAATGATGTGCTGCGCCGCAAGCTATCTTCGATTATTATTTCTGCGTGGCTGTAGAATGCTTGAATGCGCCGGCTTGAAGTTTATAACAGCGGCCGTAGCTCGAAGTCCGTTACAATTGAAGTGCCGACGTTCTGCTTCCTAAAACGCGCTCGTAAAATCCGGCTCGAAGGACCATATGGTGCGGAGGAGTCCCTAGCTAACTTAGGTAGTAGGGGTGACTGCCCCGAAATGAAATGCGGAAATATATAATAAC
>DWDV01000482.1:0-16532 GCA_018245615.1 Mimoniades ocyalus | reverse complement strand
ATTCTTTCAACATGTCCGAACCATCGGATAAAAGATAAAATTTATAAAATCTGTTCACGGCAAACAATTGAACTGATACTACGATGCGGGTGTAACCTTTTTTATTTTCTGTATGCAGAGGAAAACATATTATTATAGCAGTTTGTTCTATGCGAACGTACACGGCTATGGGCTGTCAGTTAGATACGGGCGTACGTTAACATATAACTAGATCTGTACTATAATAGACATACGATATGTACCTAGAACATTTTATATTGTGGTATCATGCGAACAAGCGTAGCAACTGATATTATTAGTTAGTGCAGCGAATCGGACTATGCAGTATCGAGTAGGGCTTATCTACTTGGGCGTGATGTATTGATCGTATTGAAGGCTGCAATGGTACCATGCACGTGCCAGTTCTTTTTTTTTTTTTCGTCAGGAAAACTCAGGTCGAGTGCCTACCGCCACGGGGCCGACTATAGATTATGTCGGGGTCTAACCGACTAAAAACCTGACGGTGTTCCATCGCGCCACTACGCCTCGGAGCCACGGGAACGCTTGCGCGCACTTCCGCGACTCCACCAGTGGTGTTCGTCCACCGAACTCGCCTACGTGCCATTGTTATACGAGTATGTTTTTTCACAAGACAAATAAATGAAGCTTGCGAAAATTGTTGCATTTTGCAAAGCAACTTACGGATGTTCTAGCTGGATCAACTTAAGGTCGTGTCAGATCGGCTTTGAGATTAGGAAAGAAAATAAAATTGGCTATTTGCAAGTGTGCCTTTGGTCTATGCAATTTAAAATAATTAAGCTTTTTTTCAGTTTCGTACTGAATATCGAAGGTTTATCGTATTATTTAATACCGGTTTTAAGATACTATCATTCAAAAGCATTCAGGCACCTCTACGCGTTTCAAGAATATTAAATTAAGTTTAAATAGCTAACACAAAAAGCTGAGGGCGTTAATGTAACGCGGAGATAATTAAATATAATTACCGGCCATTACAATAGACACTCTAAATCACGGGCTTTCATGCTTCGGACGATTTTGCTTACCGCTAATGACGTCACGATGACATAGTGTTTGGGATAGGGTTGCCATTCTGTAATTACGCGGAATCAGGGTAATTCGGCCGCTGAGTAGCGAGAGATTTTTGCTCGTTAGGGGCGTGTTGGGGCCTTACTAGTAGCGGATTGGATTGGAAGCCGCTATGTGATAAGATGGCGCTCTTTGGGGGAGGCCTATGCCCAGCATTGGACTGAGACAGCATGATAATGATGATGTCTTTAATTTGGTGGTTTTGTAAAATGACCGATGCTGATGACCGTCTGATGGTGATGACCGTCTGCTGAAAGAGTTTTAAAACACTATATTTTGAACGAATTGCTAACAGTAACCTACGGGACCAAACACTCATATTTAGGTAGGAACTAAACCATCAATCAAAAATACTCAGTTTTGCTGTGGCTATCCTCTGGCTGTTATTACATGTTATCTAATTTGGGTAACAGTTATATATACATACATACCTTCACGCCACACATTTTATTCAATCCCGCTGATACCGGAGCCCGAAAGTCGCGGTCCATTGAGCAGCGGAACGCAACGTCATCTTTCAACAGATTGTCGGTGAAGTTGCCCGTGAAAGGGTCTATGGTTAAGTCACGCTGGAAGTCAAGCGTAGATCTGATAATCTTGGACTTTACGTGTATGTCAGCCACTTACAACATTTGTGTAAGCGTTAAACATGTTACAAATTATATAAATACTTCTCCCATTGCTCTAATCTCAAATATTTTGTAACGTACTTTACAATACATACCAGCTATTAGGTGGTTACTGCTCTATATATAGTCTATTCTCAGCAACACCTTGTCAGCGACGACAGTGGTGACATCCAAGCGACAGTGCTGCCATCTGTTTGATAGCAATGTCGTCTTTCCCACAACAATAGTATAAAGCAAGTTGATGTCTACATTGTCCTATATCTGACGCTATTGCATGCATTTGTAATGCAATGCCATTGATTTATTGCAGCGAATGCATTAAATACTATCAAAATTTTAATCACTTCATATAAAATGCTCACCAAAATACACATTGCGCACCTAAACAGCTTTGCTTTAAAGGAATAAGTGAAACAAAAAAGAATCCTTTGTACTAATTTTAGTAAATACTAAATGATGGAATAGCAAGTTAAGGTGTTAATGTTATCAATATATATTTTTACGCCCATAATAAAATGTGGGTATATTACCAGGTCATAGACCCCGGGTAGGATTGAGATTCATCAGGATTGATTTGATTACGTTGAGGTTATAAAAAAATGGAGGAAACCAAGTACGGACAATCAAATCATTACTTATTATTTAGAACCCCTAATGTGCTTATATTTTAAATATCGCTCTTCTTTAAAGGCATTATCGGCTTGTTTAATACTACAAATATGAATAAAATATTACTTGTTATCGGGTAGCCAGAAATTTATTGAAAGAAATAATTAAAACCCAGCTATGTACCCCGTTGGTGCTCAGTGTGATGTTGTTGGATGGATTAGTCCATAAATCCATCCGCCAACAAGACTAATCAGTCCCCAATTGCATCCCCTATCCTTGGGGGCTTACTTATCCTGTTTGCGTTAATCAAGCCCCTTTAGACTATAGATTGTTACGGTTTGATCGCGGGTAACAATCGCAATTGCACTACGAAAACCTTTAGTATTATTAGGAATTTAGGAAACTATATATTATTTAAACATAAGATGGCCTCGTTGCTCGTGTTTGTTGCACGTGCGACTGCCGATCGAGAAATCCTAGGTTCAAATCCCGGGTCGAGCACTATTGGATTTTTCTAAATTAAATTTTCTAATAGTGACTTGGAGTGCGGATATGTGCCCGGTGTATGGAGATAAACTCACCACCTATTCCATAATGGGACGTAAACGTAACTGGTGAAACGTGGGATTACAATTCACTCCTCTGCCTACCTCTTATGGGATTACAGGCGTGATATTGCAGGTTTAAAAATAAGTTGAAATAATAAACAAGTTTGATAATAAAACGAAACTTCTAACTTTCTACTGCTGGGGACCAGCCCAGTCTCTATAACTACAGACGACCTGGAGAATATCTCACCCAAACTGTCACATTTGTTATCTAGCGATAACCACAGATATCGAACGCTTAATGTGCTTTCTAAACATGTCATCGTTAACGGTGACCAATGCAAGAGGCTTTTGCACCTGGCGTTGTAGTTGTTCATGTAGTTTACAATCTCCAATTGCCTCAAGACCAGTAAATAATAATTTTCGCTGAACAACACTACAGGGCTCTCATAAAGACTGTAAATGTTATGATTTTTATAGTAATCTGATGACAAATCAATTTTAAGTCCGTCTTAACTAAATTGAACTAGGCACCGATGTACTATAAAGTATACCTACACATCTCTCACCATTGATATATTTTATACAATACGTACGGTATTTAGAAACACTAAACCAATATACATACAATACAAGTTAACTGTGAAAACAATGCAAACAAAAATGTGAAGAGCATAATCGGACTAGCGAATGAAATATATGAACGGAATTGAAAATCCCAATACGCGTGTACATATTGGGAATTTAATCACGTCGCGTCCCGTCGCCCTCGACATCGGATCAATTACTGTACTACGTCATACTACTGCTAGCTTACGTAATAATATAATATAACATCGCGCCTGTATCTGCACGAAGGGGTGGGCAGAGGGGTGTAGTACACACGTACGAGTATACAGTTGTGTTGTACGACTAAATACACACGGGTACAATTCTAGACTCCGCGCTCCTACTGGGAATTGAAAGTTAGAAAACCCGTTAATACTTTGCCCGACCTGAGGATCGAACCTGGGACTTCTTGATCAGCAGTCGCGCTTGCCACGATTCGACCAACGAGGCAGTCGATTTTAAGTAGCCTTTTCTATACTCGTACGAGTATGTAACAAGTCTGTATTGATAGGGATATTTTGCACTTGATGCTCCCTGCCTAACCCGCAAGGAACCTGCCGTGACTATCTAATAACAACAAAATGTTAACATTTGCAAAATTTGCGTTTGGTTTCAATAATTAATAGAAATTCGGAAGGCCTGAAGCTCAATTACTTGGCCTTGAAAATTATATGTACATTGGCAACTCAGTTGATGCCAACTTGCGTAGAAAA
Organism: Mimoniades ocyalus; assembly: GCA_018245615.1. Taxonomy (NCBI): domain Eukaryota; kingdom Metazoa; phylum Arthropoda; class Insecta; order Lepidoptera; family Hesperiidae; genus Mimoniades; species Mimoniades ocyalus. Next base: position 12,338 of record DWDV01000482.1, on the reverse strand, counting down.
TATAAGTGTTATCTGCTTGGGAATATATTTTTTATGTGTCATATCGCCAGCGGGGTACTGTGTATGCATTTAATCACGGTGGCGCAGACGGGCGTTATCAGCCGGCATCGAGCCCAATTACTGATCCCCCAGCTCTACGTAGATGGACCCCTCAGCGATACGATCTCGATTCGAACTACTCGTGATTTGCTTACATCGTACAAAATGTAGTGTCGTTTTTAGTTTCAAAACGCCGGAAGTAATTGAGAATATTATGCAGCCCGTTCGCCATAACTTGAGACAAAATGTTGATATAGCATAGATTGTTAAGATGAAAACAGTAGTTAATTAAACCATCTTAGCATCCATACGATTATGAGGACTTTTTAAAATTGAACCTAATTTTGCAATTATTGTAACATTAATGTATTCCAGATTAATTAATCTGTTATTTCTGTTAATTTCCAAGTATGAGACATGTTATTTATATGTTTTAAATATGTAACATTTTGGTTTTTTTTTAATTGTATTTAAATACTTCATATCTATTCATCGCATTCGCCACCCTACAAAACGCCGTATTTGATTGTTTACTATGATTTCGAATTTTATAAAGGAACAATTAGTATACATGTGGCGCCATCTGCGATCGAAGAGTCTGATAATTCTTCTAAGACTAAACTATTCGATATGTTAAATAAAACGTGTAACAAGCTCAAATCCTACACCGAACGTCAAATAAGCCGCACTAATAGCGCTAAGCACGAGAGAATTAGCGAAACCCTATATAATTGGTATAGCCGGGAATCCGGAGGGTTAAGGGGCTATTTTTAGGGGTTGTGAAGGCATCTGATTGTAAATTTATAAAGCAAAAGTATATATTGCGTAATTGTTGCTTTTTTGTATAATTGTGTATCTTAATTTCAAATGTGTTCGTTTTGTTCACTGTACATCACTTTCTGTAACAGTAAAGGAAACGATCGTAGACAAACCTTTAAATTCTCCATAATGCTTTATAGAGGCTTGTAACGTCAACCCATAGCTAGGATGTTAGTTGCCTTATCCATGCTTCTCAAAAGACACAGAGTCCAGTAGAAAACTGATCAAATACACTCACATAAAAATATTTGTCCTTGGAGGAAATCGAACTCAAAACCGGCTCAGCGGTCAAGTTCACCAACCAATGGACTGATGACAATTTTTCATTAATTAAGTACCACAACATTTGGCTTACGACGGAAGTGTTATTTAAAACCCATAGGTATATTATGTTTTCGGCGTCATAACTCAACTCTGATAGGCTCGTATAGCTGGGGCTAAGAAACGTCCATTCACACGTAACAAAGTTTTATCGTATACACCAGAGACGTCTGTCACAACCGCAGAGTAGGTATGGTGCTAAAATAAATTTTGCAATCTTTTTTTTGAGAAAGAAAGTAAAGCAATTATCAGTACTCAGTAATCTTGATAATTACGATATTATATAAAAAGTGGTACCTGCGTATGTATGTAGGAGAATGCTGTGTGTGTGTGTGTGTGCGTTTGAAATGAAATAATATATGTATAATATAAACTAAATATTGTTACAAATTAATGGCCAACCGTATAAATGGTAGCTTTCTCTCTCTGATAGTGGTCGCTTTGAGATCATATCATATTTTATGAAAATGATATCGAATGTTCATTTTCATAATTCTTCGTGATTTCAAATTGTACAAAAATAAAATATTTTGTTTCGCTAAACTCGGGAGTGTAGGTACTGCACTCCTCTGTCAACCTCTTGGGTGATTACGTCTTTCTGTTACTTATTTTATTTCAAATTTGATTGCATACTAATGAAATGTTTTTATAAATAGTCTGTTGATATTTACTCTATGATTACGTTCCATTCGTGAATAGGTCCACGTCCACCCCATTGGATATTCTGTCTTATAAAAACATCAAATATATTATGTACTTTCAACTTTATTCTGTATATTCTAAGGTTCAATATCGAGTGAATTGTACAAAAGTATTATTTCGCATAGTGTCGTATGACATTGACCCAAGAATAGGGGATAAGATGACTCATCGATAGAATGTTAATGGACGAAAATAAGTTTTATAGTACGACCTTATTGCGAAAATCGTAAACTACCTATTGGAAAGACGTATAAGACTGCCATTTACTGTTATGTCCATTCTTAATTGGCTTTCCACTATTAGAAAATCTAAATTAGAAAAATTGAATATTGTAACACGACCAAGGAGGCAGTCAATTCAACAGGTCGTATTCTCACGCGAAATTACTACGTACGAGTATGTACTGATATTATGTCGACTTTTTTTGTTTTGTTCAGGGAGAGACGTCATATTTGCTGTATGCAGTAAAGCATTTAACTCGCCTAGAACTCATTTACCAAGTTGACAATGTTAGTAACGATAATATAAAATTATGCATATCTATACGAAAATCGAGTTATGACTCATTCGTTCATAGTTAAGATAAAGTTTTTTTAATCATTGATGTGTTGTCCACCAAATAAATAGATCTATATTTTGAATCTCAATTTCAAAAAAAAAAACTATTTCATATTTGTAAATACAAATATTTCTCGTATTCTTAATCTCTTTAGGCATAATTTGCATCATGTATCCAATAGATTTCACTTATCGTCTTTCACAAATACCACTAAATTAATGTACAACTTTCTCGTGATTGCTCAAATAAGCCCCATAAAATAAAGTCCCGTTGGCGCATTGAATACGCTTAGCCAGTCATTGCAAGTCATTAGGTATTCGACAATAAAATAAGAGAGTGAGGGAAATTTATTATGCAAGCAGGGAGCCGCCAGCGGGGACCGCCTTTATTGCACCATGACTGTCTATCCGGAAGTTTTCTTCATGTATCCTGCATAACTACCGTAAGTTATTTTCTTTTCTTACTATCCTCACTAACATACACCAGATTCTATTGTTTTTTTTGCAATGTTTCTTCTATCCTATGTATGTAGATAAACAAAGTGTCCGTGTAAGTTACAAAGTCGTGTAACTGTGAGAAATGATCTCTGTTTTATAATTTTTAGGTAGTTCAAGCGTTGTAATGTATCTATGGTTATTTATAGAGAGAAATATCTTATAATTATTAAATATATAAGTAAATTATTAGCGTCACATCAGTTGACTCTAATGATGTTAGATTTTTCGTTGCGTAAGTTGAAACGTAGACCTGTTAATAAATAGTCAATCTCGCGTGTCTATACAAGTACTATGCATTGGGAATATTCCGGAGGGAAACATATTTCAATGTACGCTTGTTCGTAGTTAGAAAGAGGGCGAGAAATGTATCGTTGATGACTGTCTTGTGTCCAACTGCCCAGGATGGCACTTTAAATACAAATTTCAAGCATTCGATTGGATTTAAAAAATGCTATCTATCATTTTAAATTAGCGAATGGCATCATCATCATCAGTATTATCATCATCGTCATTATCATCATCATCATTATTATCATCATCCCCATTATCATCATCATCATTATTATCATCATCGCCATTATCATCTTCATCATTATTATCATCATCGTCATTATTATGATCATTATTATCATCATCGACATTATCATCATCATCATTATTATCATCATCGCCATTATCATCTTCATCATTATTATCATCATCGCCATTATCATCTTCATCATTATTATCATCATCGGCATTATCCTCATCATAATTATTATCTTTATCGTCATTATTATCATCATCTCTATTATCATCATCATAAAATCTTTTATAGTTCAGCTATTGAACACCGCTTTATTCACACAGCTCGTTTCAGTAAGATTCAATAATGACAGAAACAATAAATAAGAATACATGCCTATTAAATTGTACGATACACAGAAACCGTTACCTAAGCCGCCGTTGAGCCGTTACGTAATAAATATGTTACGCTTAGAACCATAAATATCCTAAGAATAGTAGTTGCTATAAAATGGAAATCGTCTGATTTTCTATTGAATATCCAAACAATTCCGTGGCATTCCCAAGTTTTATTCGTTAATAAACCATTAAAGCTCTTATGTACTTAAGCAATATACTTAGAGGTACTCAAATTTGCAAACCTAGTTATAATGCGGCAGAAGTTATATTCTAGCTGCCGTCGACCACATTCTCTTCTACAATTACTATCACTCACGCCCATTGCTTCCATAAATTGAGAGTATTAGAAGCCGGTAACGACAAAAAACCCACAAATGATTCGCAATTATGCTGTCTCAATGGACTTATTACATCTATAGGGGGTCTGAGTCCGGGGTCTCTCTGGACTCCGCGGGGCGGCCACTAACAATTGAATTTTAACGACCTATATAATGCTACGGACACACTGCTCTACACTTTGGTAAAATGCATTTTGAATATACCATGTCATAAATCAATATCAAATCTACTTAAATTTCAAAAATTTGAGTTGTTATAAAGATCGATAAATTTTAAATTATGATAATTCGATGGTGTTATGTATACAATGTTTGTACACAATTTTTCTTTATTATATATTTTAACGATTACCAATCGGTATTTAGCAGCCTTAGACCAGACCAGTACTCATTTTGAGAAGCAACCCCTTGTCTAATATAGGAAGAATGAAAATGTCATTAATGATTATAATGATATTTAACAAACAATCAATACCGAAAAAAATCGAATTAAAGTGCTCCATTAGAGGTGATAAACTAAATAAGATTACAATTAAAATTATAAAAAATTAACAATGAACACAAATAGCAAAACAATACTGTTCTGTGCGGTAGTGTGTCACAAACTAAAGATTCGAGCACAGATGGCGACGCAGATTCGAGTGATGAAAATCCTATTTGCCCCAGTGCACGCTGCGGTCGTTGAGATGAGAAAATAGTCTTACAGAAAATGTTAATAAATTATTTATTATATTCGCCCCTTGATTTAATTTAGTTCATTTTCCGATACAACAGTTTAAACAGATTCCAAAAGTGAATTTTATATACAATACAACGTCTGTTGACTCACTTTAAGGTATGGCGCATACGTTCTGTTCAAAAAGTAAAAGTTGATTAAAAATTTTACAGTAGAGGATTCTATAAAACTACAATACAAAAAAGGTCTACTTAAAAGCATTGATTTACAAGCAAAATTTATTCTCAATTAGGTGATAATTATCCTTTTTCACATTTTTTTTTTTAATTAAATGAATTTGTGATATTTTAAACATGAAAATTAAATACATATAAAAAAACGCAATATAAAGGGCTATTAACATTAAAAACGAATGACTAATTGTAAATTCGTAAGAGGCTTTCTGATTTCATTCCATATTTGAATGCCGCCATTTTGTCTTGTTCAATGAACAATAAAAACAATGGATTCTTATTGCCTATTTTTCATTAGCGCACGGGTGTAAATTGAGCACTATTGTATTACACGGCCCCAATTAGAGTGTAATGTCGTGCGGAACCGCGTTACTTTGTTGTGCTATAGCAGAAACTAAACAGTATGAAAAATAATAGTGATGCTAAATTTTGTTGCATATATTTTTAATGTCACTGTTTTGTTGAAGTCGACACTATTTTTTTTTATAAAAAACTCACATATGCCTGGTTTTACTATAGCTATGTAACAATTATATTGAAGCCAATTTATTTATTTCAATAAAAATTAATGTAAAATTCTAAGAAGAATTAACTTACTTTGATTGTAATGAGATTTAGGTTCGTTTACAGGTTAGTGTTAGGTATTATGGTATTTAATTCGAAATGTATTCATATTGTTTATATTTGAAATATTAACGGACTATCAACCACAGTACATAACCCTTCTACATGTTATAGTGAATAGTGCCGAACCTAATTTTTTTTGTTGTTTAATGTTTCGTGAGTGTTACAAATGACAGAGAATTAATCCGGCTAGACTCAAGTATGTTTTTTCGGGGTGGCCTAACTATTAGCCGGTCAATTTTTTTACTGACAAAATTTTTGTTAGACACTACTGTTGCTAAGCTTTGTCGCCAATCGCTTCTAATTTTTGTGAAGATGCAAAACTTTATCAGACAGTAATAAAATTTTGAATTTTCTACGCAAGTTTTCATCATTCTTACAAGCAGTATAAATAACTCTATATAGTAGCTGTACCATGATAGATACATACATAGTTACAGGATACATTTGGCGTACTGATCTGTGTACCCTGTGGTTGCATATTATTATAATCAATTAGAACAACGACGACGAACAGTAAACGACGCACGTGCATCGCACGCGACGCGTTAACGAATAACTGTGACTCTGATGACGACCGTTATTATTAAAAATAACTACTTAACATAAGAACTTAACGTTAACGCCTGTTATTTTCGAAGAGTTAGACAGTGAAATCTAGTACACTCTAAAGTTACAACATAATAAAAAAAATTACATACATACTTTTAACAAAAAAGTCCAAAGAAACAGGATCATTTGATGTGCTTTACACGTTAATGTCGTCCGTCGTTAAATGCATACAATAATCCGAATGGAATAATAAGTTAAGAAACGCGGTAAAAAAAATCCTATCATCGTATGCTTTTCCGCGAGGAGTTATAGATAAAGGAGAAAGCGTGAAGGTGGGGACATACTCGTATGACATTGTAACAGACACGAGGGGAGTGAAATTTTTTGTACAGATCTCAGTTTCTTAATTTGAAACGAAAAGATGGAGCAAAATTCTAACAGCATTCATCAGTAGTAGAATATATTTATTTATTTGTTTCCAGTCCAATAAATTAAATAATTAAAACTAAACTTGCCTTAATACTCAAATTTCAAAGGACCAGTAAAAAAATTTTAACTTTTGTTATAAACGGTGAAATGTTTGATTAACGGCAATCTGAACGCATACGCTGCGATGGGTACTTGAAAGCAGCTGGTTTGTTTTGCACGTCGATATATCAATTTGCATCAGTGAAACAGTGCAATATTTCATTAAAACAATCACATTGGCCTCGGGCTTGTACGACATAATCGTTAAATTTACCTTTATCACTGAAATTCGCAAGACTCCACGACTAAAACATTCAAATCACTGAGGCATATACTGAACACTGAACATTAAAATGAAAATGATGATGATGATGAAAATGCAAGGCCGCTATAGTAAATTTAAAAATTCTTTTTTTTAATGTAATCTCAGACAAAATACTGCATATTGCAACGTAGTTTGTAGACAGACAAGTTTCTGTCAAAGCAAACGATAATTATATGTAAATAATCTTATTATTGTACTTCTTAAACATTAATCCATTATGTTATTATAAATTATAATGTAGTACCATTGAATCTTACGTAGAGCTTGTAGATAATACTTCAGTATAATACAAGTAATTTTGTAACATTAAGTAATTGGCAAAAGAATATTAATTACCATTATATCATCACGTCCTGGTCCTTACTGGGTAGCAAAAAGCACTGAGTGTTGAATACTGAAATTAAATATCCTTATATACGAGTAACATGTCTTCTACATACACCACTGACTTCATACACTCAAACAGGTTAAAAAGACTTGTAACTCACCCTCTCACTGAGTTTTCTGACTTATTCGGTTAGATCCGGGCCAGGATAAGATTGATATAGGAGAAACTTCTTGGTCGTTCTTAGTATATGCATGCGTTAACAACCGCGTAAATTTTACGAACGTGACCCAAACATTGCACGCAGTATCCCATAGAGCTTCGACAGCAATTATCATTAGTTCCTTTTACTGCTGTGAACAGTTAATCATTTATAAAAAATACACGCGAGAGTTGAGCGGAGCAGCACGTGGGTGACACGCGACTTAGTAACGAGTGTGTGTGATTAGACGTAACGATGCTTATGTACGATTCGGGTATCAAAAGGGTAAAAGTGAAATTTACCCCCTTAATATTCCAATTAGCTCGCTGAAGATTAGAATTTTAATCCAGCAAAGTCACTGATGTGATATCTTCGGGTGGGAAGATAAATTTATTTTGTGTAGAATATTGTTTTTAATTTTTTATGTTACAATGGGTTAGTTCAGGTCATTGGTATACTTTGCTATCCCACCTGATGAAACCGAGATGCGGCCTAGGATGTAACACGCCTTCCCTTGTCTAGGCAGTGTCTATCGGGAAAAATAGATGTCTGTCTGCGATAATCATAAATCTATTCCATATGAAATAACCACGGCAGTCCGGTCTCGGAATACATCCAACGGTGCCGCTTCAATAGGCGTGTCTTAAGCAAACCTACCTATCCCGTCAAAAAACACTTATAAATTTCCGATGCGAGTGTTATCTTACATAATTTTTCTTTCTCTACAATTGTGTGATTATAAAAAAAATACAATACGTATGACAACTTCATATCGTCATATTAAAAGCGTGTGTCGATTCCCCTATGTATCCAAAGAACGAAAGAAGCAGAAATAAAACGCGAAGTGTCTATGATTACCAGCTTTTCACAACCCTCATATGAAGGGTGCAGAAAATTTTTCAAAAAGCTATTCCACCGCGCTTAGCGTACTGTGATATTAACAAAATGGCGCTTATTATGAAAGACGAATCACAAGCTGCCGATGCTTGGTTACTTGGATGTTACTTTGACATTTAAAACTTACCCTACAATTAACGAACAGCGAGTAAAATTAATAAATTTATTTGTCTACGATTGTTTTTACATATTATTATAACATGACTGTAAGCTGTCATTCACCAACTTAAAAGCAGTGGAAGAATAATTAAGACGGTTGCAAGGGAAAAGATAATTCGCAATGATTCCTGCCACGAGTAAATATTACATTGGCGACAAAACTGCATCGAGTCTGTTAATATCATTAGCTCGGTTAGTATGTTAGAACCAAAGCTTTAGTACACGGTACGAGTATATAAATATGTATATATACACATATTTGTAGAATTGAAAGAACCTTTGCTCAAATTAATGATATTACATCAGATACAATTAATTGAATGTCTCGTTGGTCGCGTTGGTTGCAAGTGCGACTGCCGACCGGAAGTCATGGGTTCAAATCCCGGTTCGGGCACTACTGGATTTTTCTACTTTAGATTTTCTAGTTGTGGCTGGGAGTCTGGAAATGTGCTCGGTGTGTGGCAATAAACTCACCACCTATTCCTATAATGGAACGTAAACGAAACTGGTGAAACGTGGGAGTGTACTACATTCCCTGCCTACCTCTTCAGGGATTATACGCGTGATTTTACGTTTACAATTAATTTCTAGAAAGAGAATATTTCATTTCTAGTAGGAGAATATTTCACCGCTTGCAGTACGACAAGTGCTTTGCTATTCGGTTATTAGTCTGTTTTCTGTTGATTTTTTTATGTCATGTAACGTAAAGCAAGCTTCACCCTTGTTAACCCTCAGCGATCGCATGTCATAAATCCTCTGTAAGCAGACGGCGAAGACATAAAAATGATTCACGCCGGATTTTCTACACGTCTTGTTTTTCAGTTATTTCATAATTATTATCTTTTTTTCACTTTGTTTTTTTTAAGGTGCATTCTTTGTCATTCGCTCTTGTATTAACTATGAATCATGTATTTGTAGCTTGTATACAATCGCTTATAATAGTGTGTGGTTTTTTTATATTATTCTTATACGTAGTGTAGGACGCCCTCCGGAAGGGTGGGATGACGATCTACGGAAGGCTGCAGGCAGAAGCTGGATGCGGCGAGCTGAGCACGCGGCGCGATGGCGCTCTTTGGGGGAGGCCTATGTCCAGCAGTGGACTGAGATAGGCTGATGATGGTAAACCATTTCAATATCACCGCATTTATTATGATGATTACCTATGTCATAGTTAAACCACATATTTTTTCCGTTATAGCATGAATACTGAGATTCGGATTTATCCGAGTCCTGCTTCATTAGCTCCTGCCGATTGCACCGACGTCCCATTGGATACCATTACGACAAAGGATACGTATGTTAAAGCAGTACTTAATTTAATAATACTATTGAGTACAAATCGTCATTGCTAATAGTTTTGCGACAGGCGCTCGACGATTTGCATACATTTATAGTTGTCAACTTGCGTTGATATTTTTCCGTACGGCCCAGCTGAACGACCGTCTTTTTAAAAAGAATATTGAATATAGTGAGTTGAGAATGGTTCTTGCCACGTCTCGGTGTGGTTTACGGTTGAAAGGTTAATACAGTGCAGTGAGGTGTGATTTTGTGAGTTCTTGTTGGTTCCTGGGTTCGTTGTTGGCAGCCTAAGAGAAGGTTTTGGAATTCGCCTTCAATGCGTGTGAAGCAGGGATCACACGACAGGACATTTACACTCTTGACCCGTAGTTGCCTTTTGTTATATTAGTTATAGTAGTTTATTAAGATTCCGTTTTGTTCTAACCCTTGGGGTGCCCCCAACCCCCTAAACTATACTGCCTGACTAGTAACCCGCTTCCCTTGCGCAACTCTACTAATGTTTGGTAAGTAAATTATACCTAATCCTAATATTACACGTGAAACTGGTGAGTGTGTGTCGTCGGGCCACCGATCCCGTGTTGTACGCCACAAATACTCACGATACTTTTAATAGTAAAATATTTACAGAGATTTACTGAAAAAAACCATCTTGGAAATAAGCCCTTTTTATCGTCTTACGTAATTGTTAGATGTAAAATTAGTTTGTGGTTGATTAAAATGACTATTTTAGCAATTGTCGACTAATATTTACAACAACATTCATTCGAAGGCTGACCATCTCGATAGTGTTAAAGTTAACATAAATACATCGCCTTAACTCGACTCAACAAAGTCATGCGATCATCGGTCAATAGGTACTGACGTCTAAGAGCGTCAATGTAAAACTACCTAACATAATTTAGTACGCAAGCTTGACTACAATTATATTCCGACTAAAATAAATTTCAACTGCGAAAAGTTCAATTAAAGTGAAACCTCAATAGGACTGATTCATTTCATAATTATTATTACATTTTAACAAGTTAAATTCTAAATTCAAACTAATAAGCGAAGTTCAACTACACCGTGTAGTACAGCGATTGGCAGAAATGAATCATCCCTTCGTTTTCAGACTGAGCTTTGAAGTTCATAATATTACATTTTCCTCGTCAGCGAAGTTGAAAATTACTAAAATTATACGTACGCGTTCTCGCGTGTTCAAAATTTTGCGTAAACGGAAGTTCAAGCCTTCAATGCTGGATCCGTGTGCACGTTGCTTTATATATCTATCTATTTATAGGGCACAATTAAACACTTTATTGCACACACATTCTCAATATGTACGTAGATTTATAAAAACTTATTTAGAACATAATTGGTACTCATTATAGAAGTCAAATTATCAAAAAAAAATTAACATCATGCCTGTGTAGGCAGAGGAGTGTATTACACTCCTACGTTTCACCAATAAGGAGTGAACCTATTGCCATGCACTGGACACAAATTCAGACTGCGAGCTACTACTAGAAATTTCAATTAAAAAATTTAAATCAAAAAAATCCAACAGAACCCCACCCAGGATTTCAATATCTCTATTAGCAATCTAGATTTGTTCTCAGTGTATGGCAATAGCCTCACAATCTGTTCCGTAGTGGGATGTAAACGTAACTGGTGAAACTTGGGAGTGTACTACACTCCTCTGTATACCTCTTCGGGGATTACAGGCGTGATGATACGTAAATCAGCTGCAAACAGTATTACTGGATCAAAATTTCCGACATTTATACATTCGATACACGAACAGTCCAGCTATCAGCAACACAACAAACGCAAACAGATTTTCGAATTCAACGTGAGCGGATCTTGATCGTAATTAGCGTGTAAACGCTGATTTGCATTTAGATTACGGTCTACATTTGCATGCACTTGCAATAATTCAGCCAGCACAATGCAACCGAATCGTTAGATTGCTGATTAGCGAAAAGCAACCGTACGGCCATTACGAGGTATCATTCGAGCCATCGGAAGAGTTGGTTCGTGTTTTGGCATGTTTAAGTTTCCCCGTTGTACAGATAGGGTGCGCCACGGATAGTATAATATTACATAATGTTACATTTCATAAGGATTCTTTCGGAAGCCAATTGATGGTATTCTATTTTCGGAATGTCTGCTGATTTTGAAGTGATAAAACGATTTACTTATAACTTCAGATATTTATTGTTGTGAAAAAAACTTTTACTAATTATAGTATACATTACATTAAATTTATTTTAATCTATGTAATACGCGATATTTATAGCAATGAAAGTATACGTATAATACAATACACTTAATTTAATTATTTTTTATTCCATCGTGGGACTTAAAAGTAACTGGTGAAACGTGGGAGTGTTCTACATTCCTCTGCCTACCTCTTCGGGG